>PVHY01016146.1:0-34365 GCA_004024945.1 Uropsilus gracilis | reverse complement strand
AGAGTATGTGGCAAGGCCAAGTGATGCTGGATTAGGGAAATTTTTGTAATACTGGTGGGATTCCCTGGAGGGTCTAGTCTTTTTGAGGATAGCACTTTCATTTTGGGTCTCTGTTCTTACAGGGCTTGCATTTGTAGCATATTTTGAAGTTCCATCAACCCCAACTACTTAACTTAATCTTTCGTAAATATTTAGGGACTATACATCTTTTGATCACAACTGAGTACCATCTGTAATCTTCAGTCATGTTCTAAAGATACTTGTAGCTGTAACCTCTGATCTTAGGCCGAAAAATTAGTCTCTACTTAATAGATTATGATCAAGGAGGAGGAGAAGACACTCTTCTAAGTATGGAAAGTTATGTTAAAGGTTTATGTCACCGTATTGGCATTTCAGAACCTTCAGAAAGGCTTTCTGTCATGGCCTTCCCATGAACCTGGAATTCAATACTCCCTTGCACCCAAACCAGTTCAGAATTCAAAACAATTGGTTCCTCCAGTGTCTACTGCAAAATCCATCAAATGTTCTTCCACAGTGAGAGTTACTAGGTTTTCCAAGAGGGTTATCATAATAGGCTTTTTCACATTGTGAACCTTACGATTCTTTATCTGAACCCCCATTCTGAACTATCATTTGTCTCCTTTCTTCCCCTATTGCCTCGTCACTCCTTTTATGCACTGAATTCTACCCTGATACTTGTTTGAAATCTCATTCTGTGCCATCATCTGCTTCTTTTTTTTTTTTTAATAATTAAAAAAAATTTTTTGGGGGGGAATTTTTTACAATACATGATTGTGTAATTGCTGATCCCCATGGGAATACCCCACCATACCACATCTCCCCTGATCACTTTGCCTCCTTTCTTTTTGTTGTTTGTCCATGTTTAGCCCTTTAGTCTTTTTTCTTTTCTGGATTCATTTCCTCATCCTTGGTGAGGGTGCGATTTCCCGGGACTTGGTAGAGCGTGTTGTTTATCTTTCCTGTACTGCTTTTGCCTTTGTAGACCAATTGGAGCACCTTTGGCTTGTATGATTGATTTTTGATTTTTGTTTCTTGGTGGATCTCATCTCCGCAGTTTTGCAACATTTTGTTTCTCCTTCAGTCATGCTTTGGGTCTTCGGCTTTGGGGCATGACTCCCAGCCCTATATTTTGGAAGAGCAGATCCTTGAAGGGACAGCCATCAGCTGATGGTAGGTCTCCTTGGTTGGGACTTTGCTGTGGGGCCACTGCCATTTGGCAAGCCTCTTTTTTTTTTTTTTTTTTTTGGAGACTAGGTCTCACTATTTTTGCAGGTTCCCATTGCCCGTGGTACCACAGACTCAAGCAGTCTCCTGTCTCAGCTTCCCAGGTAGCTGGGATTACAGGCGCGCGCCACCATGCACAGTTATTTTTTGGGACTAGGTCTCGCTGTGTTGCCCCAAGTGGGACTCGAACCGCGATCCCTAGCCCCAGCTGCTTCATAGGCTGAAGCTTACAGGCATGAGCCACTGTGCCCGGCTTTATCATCTGCTTTATACAGCTCCTCTTTTTCATTCTTCCCCCTTTTCTTGCTTCCAACCTTGGATACTGTTGTTCCCTCTTTTCAGTAAGCACACTGATTCTTTCTTAGTGGTTCTGCTTCTCTTCCTCTCCATGATCTTTCTTCTCCCTAAACCCTGTCTTAGCTCCTCTATGAAAACAATCACAAACTTGGCCTTTCTCCTCTTGCTTTGTAAACTCTAATGGCTATATCCACCCACTGGGAAGGACTCATCTCTGTGGCACTTGTTATGTTATGTTAATTGTGCTAGCATTTTCTGGATCATCTGAATTCATCTTATATAAGAACAGTAAGTTTGAGTAATCCTTTCAATAATCTCATTGACCTTTTTTTTTGAACTGCTAATTTTTTCCTAAAACTCTTGCTTAGTAGGCATTCGTTTCCTTAGTACTATTAATAAACACTTATTACAGTGTTTTAGTCTTTCATTTCCCTGATTATTGTGGCCTCTGTTAGGACCTACCATTTGGACAACCCCTTCTATTTCTGGGGTTCATAGGTTCACTTGGTGAATATAATGAGCCTTTTCGTTAGTGTTTTCTAGAACCATTCTCTCCTCATCATCCAGCATTAGTACCATATGTAATGAGGATTGTGTGTCCACTCAGATGGGAGGCAAAAATAAAAACAAACAAACATTGCCATCCGTTGAGATTCTTGGTGGTATGGCGAGAGAATTTCTCTGATTCAGGAGTTCGATAGTGAGAAACGGGGTGTATGACTAGTAGTTTGCTCCTGTGTATTCAGTCTACCACCAAGAATTTGCAAATAGGGAACTGTCCTACCCTAGAGTAACTCTGTTGGCCAAATTGAATGCACTGTCTAGTATGAGCAGGACAAGCTACTCCAGTTCTATCGTGGAAGAGCAGCAAGGTCTGAGAGCCTCTGCAATCTCATCATGAAATATGCTGGTTTCTTGAAAGGGATTCTCTAATGGTGGCTTCAAAGTCTTGTAAGTGGTGATCCTCTTCCTCTTGCTTCTCCCCTTTACAGCTGTCAGGATCAGGGGAATACTGTTTCCCTCTTGGTGATATCACATGGATCATTGCTTTTTTCTAAATCTAATTTATGAAGGGAAATAAAACTACAGAGTTACTCAGATTGATAACTAAAATTCTTCTAGTCAGCCAGAATACATCTAAATAGAATTTGTCTCAGCCAGGGTAGAAGACTCACTTACTTTCAAACCTAAAACAAAGTTGTAGAAAGTGCATACATTGGCACCCAAGAAGCCCCCCGAAGGTAAAGTCCTAAGCTAGAGGTTGGAAATGAGCCATGTACATATGCCCAAACGCTTCCCATAAGATCAAAATAAGATTCCATACACCATATTTTATCAGAAAACCAAAACTTGAAAAGGAAGATGAAGAGGAAGGCTAAAGATGAGGAAGAGGAAGAAGAACTTCCAAAACTAAAAGTTGAGCTCATGTTTAAAGCAGATGTATAGAGGAAGAATTTAATTGATGTAAACCCAAACTCCTAATTACAAACAGAAAATTCTTGCCACATACTCACCAGTTGAGAATGCTTATGGTTGCCAACACAAGGAAGAGTTTCTTGAACTAGCCAACCATGTAAGTCTGGCTCCACATTGGACACCAAATTCAAATGGGGGTTTCAGCTTGGCTGAAATGGGGTATTGGGGATGACCCAGGAAGTGAGTCCTCACTCGTGTGCTTAAGAACAATATAAACTGTTTCAACCACTATGGAAGGCTATGTGGAGGACCCTCAAACTACTGAAAATGGAGCTATCATTTGACCCAACAATCCCACTACTGGGAATCTACCAAAAGGAAACAAAAACACTAATTCACAAGGACACTCGTAATCATTTGTTTATTGCAGCACTATTTACAATTGCCAGGACATGGAAACAACCCAAATACCCCCAAACTGATGAGTGGTTGAAAAAGTTATGGTATATTTATGCAATGGAATATTATTCAGCAATCAAAGAAGGCAAACTTATGTTATTTGCAGCAACATGGATGGAGCTAGAAGGAATCATGTTAGTGGAAATAAGCTAGAAAGAAAAAGAGAAATATGGCCGGGCACGGTGGCTCGTGCTTGTAAGCTTCAGCCTATGAAGCGGCCGGGGCTAGGGATCGCGGTTCGAGTCCCGCCTGGGGCCCGTAGCAAGACCTAGTCCCAAAAAATAGCTGGGCGTGGTGGCACGCGCCTGTAATCCCAGCTACCTGGGAAGCGAGGCTGGGGATTGCTTGAGTCCGTGGTACCCCAGGCAACGAGAGCCTGGGGTTCCATGGGCAAAAATAGCGAGACCTAGTTTCAAAAAAAAAAAAAAAAAAAGAAGAAGAAATAAATATGGGATGGTCTCTCTTATATGAGGGATGTAGGGAAAACAAAAAAACGGACAAGAAAAATTAAAAGTGCCAGCAGAACTGAAACAGATCAAGAGAGGGAGAGGAGAATAAGACCAGGGGAGGGGAAGGGCACAAGAGATTAATGTTTCACAGGTGTTAAGATGGGAGAACCCCGAGGTAGAAAATGATGTGAAAAATACATGTATTTATAAAAGTGTATATATATGTATACACACATATATACACACATGTGCAATCATATTAAAAAATGAAGACAATATAGAGAAAACTAAAATGAAAAGATTTACTTATACAGGGAGTGAAGAAAAATGGTTAAGAGAAAAAAGAAAATTTATTGACTGGTACTTTGCTGAGTATACTCTGTCCCTCTTACTGATGGGATTAGGTAAGCATAGACAGTGGTGCAATCAGAAACCAGCTTTAGAAGAGTTCAGGCACACCTATGTTCCATATTGTAAGGTCAGCCTTCACAGCTTTATTTTAGGGAGGGAGGGAACAGAGTTTTGAAAGCTGTCTTAGCTATGAACACCCAGTCACCCTGAAGTTGCTTTCCACTGTCTAAAATACAGCAACTCAAATCTTTATGTAGGTGGAAAGCATAGCTATCTATGATGTGGTAGATCAACACCATATCTCCTCTCACATATACATAGATAGTAATGACTTTTAGATGAAAATGGTGTGGTGGACAAGTATTAACAGGAAGAAATGGGCTATGTCAGGAAATTGCAGATTAAGAGGTTCCGATAGAGAGTTGCTTAGAAAGAATTATGTTATCTTGCGTGGTCAAAGGCGAAAAATGCAATTCCTCATCTAGCAAAGAGGTTTTCAAAGCTGATTTTTTTTTTTTTTTAGCACTAGAGGTAACTTGCCCACATATTAGTCATTTGAATTTTTCTCATTTAAATTTTTTCTTATGTCTTGTTATTTAGTGTAAAAATAGCTTTTTAATCTTAAAATTAACAAAGTTTATCTTAAGTGGAATGGCAGTATCACTTGTAGGAAGAGAAAGCAACTAGTCTTAGTGCAAAAAAGCAGTGTATTTGTGTTAGCTAGATCCTATTGCATGTCAGTGATTTAGATTCTGATTCTATTCTTTCTTTTTTTTTTGTTAACTATATTAGCAAGTATTTACTAGATCTTAAAGCTATTCTGAGGCTTGCTAAAACTTTTCTCCTAAACAGAAAAAACACATATTAATCCTATTAATATTGCTGTATATATACTATATACTATATAGTATATATACTATATATAGTATTATATATACTATATATATACTAGTATATAGTGTATACTACATATACTATATACTATATATATATATTAAAATTATCTATTTGGCAATAATGTCCATGCTTTGGGAAATTGTTGAAAGACTGGGACCCTATATATTTATATGTGTGTATATATGTATATATATATATATATTTTAATTTTTAAATATTTTTATTTTGTAATTATACAACATTGGTCATGTTTGCATGGTTGTATTGTACTCCTTATTCCCATTGCACCCCCTGGGGACTTATATCTTAAGAACAGATTTAGAGAACCAAGAAGAGAAGTCAACTAAGTATTTGCAAAGCATCTTTGAAGTTCAGATTTCTCTTGTGAATCAGGATTAGATTTGGGTAAATTGTAGAGCCTGGTCACTTGGGTGTCTTTTCTGTTCTCTTGAATCTGAACCATGGTTCAGGGGTCAGTCCCTTCTCTGACTTGAGGAAGTATGTGCTAAATTTGAGTGTGTAGACCTACATGAGGAGGCTATGAGATGTAATTCTTCACATCCTTCATCTTGCATCTCCATGGGACCTTGAGGGTGGTAGTCAGAGCTCTATTAGGACCTTTTGATTAGAAACCTAATTTCATCATTATTAAGGGCTCTTATTAAGGTCATTCTCAAATCTACATAAATATTCTTTTTGGAAAACAAATTTCAGATTCATTTTCCTCAAGAAATTGCAAAACTCCATACAGTTAGTATTATAGTTTTATTTTCAGTAGGAAGGCATCAACTTATATGAAGTAACCCAAATGTCCCAAAACAGATGAATGGATGAAAATGATGTGGTATATATACACAATGGAATATTACTCATCAATTAAAAATGACAAATTGAATGACTTTATGATAGCATGGATGTACTTAGAAGAAATCATAGTAGTAGAAACAAGTCAAAAAGACAGAAACCAAATGGTTTCACTATTATATGGGACATGGGAAAAATAAGCAAAAAGCCATGAGGAAAGGTCAAAACAAGCTAACAACCAAATTGAAGTGCACTACTTGGGGTGGGGGGTAACAGGAGAGGGGTGGAGAATGTGAAATTAATATATAAATATTAATTTATATATTTATAAAATATAAAAATTAATATATAAATATTAATTTATATATTTATAAAATATAAATGTGAAATTATATATATAATTTCACAAAGATTGTGAAATTAATATATAAAGATGTGAAATTAATATATAAATTATAAAAAAGGACTGTATATGAAGTATTTAATATAAGCAAGGTCTCTGATATTTTAATAACAATTGGTTTTCTTTTTTTTTTTTCATTGCAGGTGCAGGTTACCATTCTGAATCCAAAGCCAAGGAGTATAAACATGTATGCAAACGAGCTTGTCAGAAGGTAGACCTGAATGTATATGATCAAAACATTTCTATCATATAGCAGCATTACCGTGAAATTCAAAAATTTAAGGCTTGATTTATAAGATAGTCTTTTGTTTGAACCACAGCATTACTTTGTTCATATTGGTTGAGTCTTGTTTTGTGTTTTTCATTTTCCAAATGATACTTAGATCTTTCCCTTTCTTTCTCAAATTAAAGTTTGTGTTTTTTGAATTGTGGGCATATAATTAGATACTTTTTAATCTCTGTAAAGGTGTTGAACTTTTTATTATAAAAGTAATAGGGAAAAGAATTCAAATATGTTTTTCTATGAAGGGAGGAAAAATTAAAATCATTATTGTTATGCTACAATAAAATCATATCATTATAATACAATAAAAATTACACTATTATAGGGAGATTATCCTATACTTTTCCTTACATTTTTTCATCCATGGTTTGTATCCTAGCAAATTCATGGTCATTTCTGAATTTAGCTTTGCTTTTGTGCTCAGTTATGCCTTTTCATTTTGGTTTGAGGTTTTGCTAAATTGTTCGCTTTTTTTTTTTTTTTTTTAAAGACTACGTCTTGCTATTTTGCCCAGGGAACCGCAGGCTCACATTGCCCTGGGTACTACCACAGACTCAAGCGGTCCCCAACCTCAGCTACCCAGGTAGCTGGGATTACAGGTGCACATGACCATGCCCAGCTATTTTTTGAGATTAGATCTCGCTATGTTGCCCTGGGTGGGTCTTGAACCCGCGGACTCAAGCGATTCCTAGTCTCGGTCTCATTTTGTAGGCTGCGATTAAAGGCACATGCCACTGTGCCTGGCCTTATTTGCTTTTGATAGTGGCTATATTCTCTTGTAGACAGACTGTCCATTATTTTTTATGCAGATATATGTAATTGGATATTATATATTAAAAAAAATCTAGGTTTTTAGCTCTTTGCAGTTTTATTTATATGCCATTTAGAAGCTTATTTTATTAGAGTCCCAAGCTTTTTCTTAGGAATGAGATCCATAAATAGAATATTTTGTTACAAATATTTTATTTTTTAGACATTTTATAATAAAGTTGAAAGTTCCCTGAACTATTTTTTATTAATTTTTGAAATATGAAATCTTTTTATTACCTGAAATGTTTTTGTATTATAAATCTATGTCCTAGAATCCTAATATTTTGAAGTGAATATAATCAGTCTCTTTAATTTATACAATGCATTATTTACAAATTTAATAGAAATGCAAATCTTAGTTTCTGTGCTCTCTTTGTTGACTAAGTTGCAGTTTTAATAGTTTATTAAAAATCAACAGATCTTTTTTCACCTCTTAATTTATACCTCAGAAATAAACAATCTTTAGATCTTTACTCTCTATAGTTTATATTGCAAAATAATATGATTTATCTCAATTCATTATACTATATATATATAATCGAATATAGTGTCAAAAATGCTTTTGTCAGTTGATCTTTGTCAAATGCCTCAGCTAAGGGTTCTAAAATGCCTCTGTGATTGAAATTCACTGTGTTTGTATAGTTAAATGTAGGGAGAGTAGTAACAAAATGAGGAGAAATTATTAGCTTAGTTTGAGATTTAATTATTTGTATAAAATATGAACTAACAGAATAAGCAGATTGAATTCATATGGTTACTCTATTTTGTATTGTCCCATGATGAATGAAGCCCTTTAACTTACTAAATTTCTTGTGCTTTGCACTTAATAGCTAGATTTTGTTTAGTCTTAATTTGAATAATATTAACAGAAATTATTCTGACTATAAATATTAGCTTGTTTCAAATCTAAGTTTATCTCTTGAAGTAGAAATAGAATTAGTGATTACTTTTTAACTTCAAATATCTCTACTTCTTTAAGCCTTTGGAAAGTTTCTGGGGATATTTTAGAAGTTGTGGTTTTATAATGAATAATGTCATCCCTTGGTTTCATAGGCAATTGAAAAGTTACAGGCTGGTGCTCTTGCAACAGATGCAGTGACTGCAGCTCTGGTGGAACTTGAGGTATTTTTTTCCTCTACTTATGTTTTCTTTAAAATATTTGAGTTTATGTTTATTTTTCTTAAATGACCTGAAGCTGTTGATTTAGTCAACCATCAAATATGTGACCACTGTTTCTCTCAACATTATTAACAAAGTTATATTGTGATATTATTAGGTTGTTTTCTCTGTGGGATTCTCTGAGTAATATAAAAGTTGGTTAAATTCTGTTTTGCCTCTCATTTTGTCAGACTCATGAATATAAGTCACTACTAATTGCATATCTAAATTTTCTTAAAATTTTCAATCGGAAAATTCCTTATGTTAATGTCCCTGCAAAGTAGTATATGTGCTGTTATTATTTTTTTTTAATTTTTTTGTGCTGTTATTTAGAAACAGAATTTCCAAATGTCTGAAGAGTATAAAGTGGAAGGAGATGTTTCCTCAAACCTAATAGTTTGATATATATCCTGAAGTTATGCTCTATGTATGATTGTTAGGTTAGTCTCCAGTTAACCAGTTGGTAAGGAATTTAGTGAATAGACTCTCATATTTGCTGTGTGATTCTTTATACTCCAGAGTAAGGAGTTCTCAGTTCTCGCAATCTGGAATGTTGAGAAGATCAGTTTATATAAAGTATATTGAGGCCTTCAGAGTACTGAGTTTTGCTGCTGCTCAAAGTTTGTAAATGAGTAAGTAATTTTCTGGTTGAGAAGGATACTTGGGAAATCAAATAAAACATGAATGTAAAACAATAATGAGTTAGAAGAGGAGATGATAACTTCCTAAGTTTACTTGATTGTGACCTTTTATTTAGGGTCTCTTGGTAGTGTATCTACTCTGTCAGACCAGGTCTTGTTTTTTCTTGTAAAATATAGCCAGAAATTTATCTATCAGAAGTTGTAGCCATGTGTTTTATATATTCCCTGGCTTATTTATGGTGCGGCACTTTTGACCATGATTTGTATATTTTAATGTCTCCTGCTAATGCCTTTAGCTTGATCCTAGTATTGTCAAGGAAGGTAGACATAGAGGGTGGGAACTAGTTACACAGTGGTTTGGTTCCTGAGGCATCTGACCTGGGAATATATGTGATCTCTTCTTTTTGTGAGTGAGGCCTTTTATGGCAATTTTGAATAATTAGCCATATATCCTGGGCACCTCACAGCTACTCCTTAACTCAGTTTCTCGACTTATTATATGGGTCTGGTAATTCCTATTTCATACAATCATGAAGATTTACTGGGTTAATACGTGGTAGTTATTTAGAGAAGATTATTATTAAGTAAGCTCTCCTGTTGGTAATTATAACTAGAATGAAGTGTTTTGGAAATGGTATATATATATATATATATGTATATATATATATATATACACTATATATACTATGTATATATATGTATATATATATATACTATGTATATATATATAAGGTAAACGTTTATAGTATATATAGTGTGTATATATATATATATATATATATACATATACATATATATATATACCATTTCCAAAACACTTCATTCTAGTTATAATTACCAACAGGAGAGCTTACTTAATAATAATCTTCTCTAAATAACTACCACGTATTAACCCAGTAAATCTTCATGATATGTATGATATATATGATATATATGATATGTATATATATATACATATATAAGGTAAACGTTTATAGTACCTTTAGTGACAAGTTTTATAATGTCAGAGGAAGGTTAATTCTATATTATGGTAAGAGGATAGATTTGATTTGAAAGACGATTGATGTACTTTCCACCCACAATCTTACATTTATTCAAAATGCAAGAAATGCTTTATTTAATTTAATTCAGTTGTTAACTATAAGTCACTGTTGTGAAAAAGATAATATCTTGAGGTTACTGGTAAATGATGTCAGTATGGGAAAAGAAGATTAATGAGTAGATGGAAGTCATAATATACTGGTAACTATTACAAAATTGAGTTCTTTTTTTTAAAACGCTAGAATAACTTTAATTTTCTCCAGTCATAATTATACTGTGCGTGTTATTACATTTTCCCCTAGTGATGAGTCAATCCTATTTTTAAAGAGTTTGTTTATACTTAAAAATGATTAGAATTTTATTTTATTTTGGAATAATTAATTGCTCAGGAGTAAGTGAATTTTATACTTTTGAATCATGGCCTATACTTTTTAAGAGTGTTGATAAGTTTTTTTTTTTTTTAACAAACTTGTTATTTTATTTTCGTTCTATAGAGGGACAGTGGAAGCATAGGATACTGGCCTGAACAAGTTTAGTGTATCTTCTCCCCTTTGAGTATTGAATTTGGGTAAAAATTTCAGTGAATTATTGTTAAAAATTTATTTTTATGTAGAATATTTGAAATATACCATTAGTTTAAGGGCTAAGTATACACTAAGTGGAAGAATTTTCCTGAGTTTTAAGAATTTTATTGGAAGTCATGCTTTTACTGCCCCCTGCAGTTTCTGTTACCTTGTATAGTTGTGTTTTATCACCTTTCAACACTGAGGTTTTCAAATAAAGAGTTCAGCTGAAATTTGTAGTAATTTGAATCAATAGAAAAAATAAGATTAGATTCTAATGTTTTCTGTACTTAGAAAAATATAAGTAACAATATTGCATCCTTAGAACCTACTGAAAGGTTCCAGGGAATCTGATTTATATAATATTATATTTAATTTGATAGCAACTGTCTTTTGTTTTGATCAGTCTATTCAGTAGAATTGATTCTTATGTATTGAATAGATACTGGCCATCATCATAACCTTTTTTTTTTCTTGTGGTACATTTTTTGATTAAGAAAAAAGTCTATGCTTTTAAACTTGCCTATTACATTGTTACATAAGCAGATACTTATCTTGGCATTGATTCAATGAAAAGATTACTAACTGTAGAATGAAATTGTTTAATTCCTATTAAAAATGAAAATTTATTTACCCAGATAGTCAAAAGTACCCTAATCTCAACTCAGTGCTGTAGAGAAGAAGACATGAAGTGAAAAAGAAGAAAGTATTATATCTATATATAAATATGTATGCACACACACACTTTATACACACATATTTCCTTATACCTCCATACATTATGTTTGAGCTTTTCTCAGAAACTGATTGCTTTGTGTATTCATACCTTTTTTTTCTGCTAGTACAAACAAGAGGCAAGTAGTTTCATATTAAGACTGCTCCTTCTGGGCACCGAAGAGGCATTTTCTTCATTTAAATGAAGGTGTGTGTATGTAAATCCCTGCCTGAAGGGTGCGTGTGTATGTGTGTGTGGGCATGGGTGCATGGGCATATCTTTTAATTTTAATCCCTGCCTAATAAACTGACTTGCTTTTCCATTAGGGTTTTGGGAGGGAAGGTTTCTGCTTTGATAGGAGATATTCTGTGTGGAAATGAAAATGATAGGACTTCAAGTGCATTTTATCTTCAAAATGTGGGGTAGTAGAAAGGCTAGTTTAAGGGTTATATTTTAATAATTTATTGTTAAATTGATTTGGTTACATTGTTTTATTAGCTATTTATGGTTTTATGAAACTATCCTTTTCATTGCTAGAAAGATAACTTGTGTCCATTGGGCAGTACAATTCTGATTTACTTATAGTAGAGAAGTAAAAATTGTGAAGCAATTTGGTCTTTATTCCTGGGTTTGTATGTTTGCAAGACAGTTGTTGTTATGGCTGCTTTTGATTTCAGGTAATATGATGTAGTTTCTGATAGGCACTTCTTTGAGGAAATTGGCTGTAGATCTGGATGAGTTGTAATGTCTCTGTTAAAGTAGAAAGTGTTTCATGAATTCTGATTGAAATGAACTGTTTTTAAAATAGCTCCTTTGTATATTAGTATTTATTTTTAAAAAGTGTTAGGACTTGCGTGGGTTTAAAAGTTCTATTAGAGATTAATAGGTGAAGATAAATAATAGAATTTTAAGAGGTTTAGTTGTAGTCTTGTGAGAAAATTTATGAGATTTGAAGATCTTATTGCTTTTGACAGATTTTGTTCAATTCATTTGAAAACTTGTTTTGGTAGTTTGAATACGATGCACTAAAAATAGTAATGGGGTAGTTTTTAAATTTTGTACTGTGAAAGGTAAATTACACAGGTTTGTTTCTTTATTAAAATATTTTATTGAAGGCTGGGCAAGGTGGTGCATGCCTGTGAGCAGCAGTCTAGGAAGCCTTGGTCAGGGCCAGGGATCATGGTTCGAGACCCTTTTGGGGCAACGTAGCGAGACCTAGTCCCAAAAAAATAGCTGGGCATGGTGGTGCGCACCTGTAATCCCAGCTACCTGGGAAGCTGAGGCTGGGATTGCTTGAGTCTGTGGTACCCTGGGCAATGTGAGCCTGTGGTTCCACAGGCAAAAATAGCGATACCTAGTCTCAAAAAAAGAAAAAAAAATATATGTATATATATATTTTTTTTGTTGATCTTATATGAAGTGGTATATATATTTTATTGAGCTTATGTTATATGAAGTGGATCCTGCAGTTCTTTTGTTGATTTGATTCATCTTTTAAGGCTTCCCATGGTAAAGTAAGATTGTAATTCATAGTTGAAACTAGTATATTGTCCAGATTTATTTAAAGAACAGATTATATTAGGTACAAGTTTGTCTCTCTGCTAAAAGAAGTCTGTTGTCTTTAGGTTTATATAATCCAATTTAATGCTTACTTGTAAACTTTAGTAACATTCTTAAGAAGTCATTTCCACATGACTGCTAATTTGGGGTATGAGAGTAAAAAAGAAGATATTTGCATTTTTATATATAATATTTTCACATTTGTTTTTATCTTTTCACTCTCGTATACCCATGCATTTCCTTAAGACCGGGATCTCCAGCATCTCATTATTGTTGAATAGTCCATTGTTGTTGCACCACAGTTCAGGTGTCTATGCTTTTGCATGCTTAGGTTGTATGCTTTTCCTTGGCTGTATTCTTCCAGCTGGAATTGTCTTTGTGCTCTAAGGGGAAAGAGAATACCTGAGACTTCCAGTCCTTGAACTACTTATTAGTCTTAGAGATAGTATGATATGCTGCTGGCAGATAGGCATATCTAAGATAGAAGGGATTATTGGGAAGGGTTAGTTTTTGCAAAGATGTAGGGACATCAGGTTTATAGTCATTTCTGTTTACTTGGGAGGTTAAAAATTATTTCAATAAATAACCTCCATTCTTCTGCACATTTTTTTTTGTTGTTTTTTAGAAGTAATCTTTTCATAAACAAGGGTAAGTGAGTATTTCAGTGGTTCCTTATTGCTTCCCTCTCTTCTCCTCTATAGGACTAGACACATTGGAAAGACAGCTTGATACAGTTAACTCACATCTACACAAATGCCTGTTAATCATGTGACTGATGTGTATAATTTTGGATTTGCCCCCCTTGAAAGTCTCATTTTTCTCTTCTATTGATTATTATTATCTATTACTCTATGTAATGGGGAGGTGGGGCCTGTTTAATGTACGTGAAGCACAGAGTTTTACCTTATTTCTTTCATAGTACTTAAACAGTTTTTATTGCATGAAAATTGAGTTTTGACTTTAAATTGTCTTTTTACTTTTTTTCTCAATTTGGGATCATTGGTTACTTCAGTCCAATACCCTGTTTTGCTGATCTGTTTAGGAGTGTTTTCAGTGGTGCCTCAGTTTTTCTGTGTATTCCAGCTGTTTACAGAGTCTTTATGTTTCTCTGCATTTTTTTATTTTTTTTTATTTTTTGAGGTGTATACACACAGTTACACTTCTTGGAGTTGCATCCAGCCAAGTATCCATGTTCTTCTTGTGAAGAGGCAGAGAAAATCACCTCTCCCAAGAATTTCCACCTTCTGACCAAGGGAATTGTGTCCTGAAGAGCTGTACGCAGATGGGAGGCAACTTGTTTGCTTGTTCTGCTGCTAGAGTATTGATTTAATTAGAAGACAGGCTGTGGGTGGCCATGTGCAGACAAAGAAGCACCACACAGAGCCCAGTTAGCCTGGGACAGTAAAAGTAAGTTATGTTCTTTCTAAAACATTTTTTTGAATATTGATGCTGATTCTTGCCTTTAGTACTAAGGGGCAACTTGTAACTTACTGTTTGTGGTTACACATTAGGGACATCTTTTTCTAAGCCCCTGGAATTAAATATGTGCTCTAGCACAAAGTATCTGCTTAATGGAAAAGCAGTGATTTTTCTCCCCTTCTATGTTTTTAGAATAATAAGAAAACAGACTCTCTTATCTTAGACTAAATTTATATTGCACTAGAACTGTGTGTATTAACTTTTGATGAGGTCATAGCACTTAAGTACAGAGTTTGTTATGTTTTACTTTGTACTGTTGGGGGCATTTTGGCTTTTTCTAGCCATTTCTTAATAAATCAAATGGACCTTATCAGATAAAATCATCCTGGCCGAATCTGGTAGAGGATATATGATCCAAGACCAGACTTAGTAGTTCCTGAGGAGCATGTAACTATATGTGTGAGCCTTTGTTTTGCTCTGGGCATTGTTACTCTCCAAGAATAAACTACAGTTTTGGAATTCAGTTTTGAGATACTTAAAGTTGTATTTGGTAATGCTGTGGCATTGGTGTGTGGAAGCAATTTAGACATCTGGAGTAAGTGTAGAATGTCTTCTTGTTCTGGGATAATAGAGATAAAAAAGATTTAATTAGATTCATTGACCTTTGGATTTGTAGTGTTGTGATTATTGGGTCACTGTGTGTGTGCATTTGGGGCATCAGTTTTATAATCTAACACCTACTGTATTTTTTATTTTTGGTTATGAAGGAACTAGGCTGAGAAGATTTTTCTTAGCAAAATCACATATTGATATGATGGTGATCCGAAAGACTGTATTTTGATATTAAGTTTTTGTCCATCTTTCAAGCCTAGACCTTTATTCAGAATATCGAAAAGAATGAGTAAGAAACTTAAGTTACATGATTATTAAGAATCCCAGCAATATCATATCCTAAATTTTGCTCCAAAGCAGAACAAAGCATTGCTTGAAATTTTTTTTCATTCATTCTTCCTGATATTTAATTTTTATGTGCATAGTTGACTTTAGTATTAGAACAGTGAAGAATTTTATCTCACCATGGTAGAACAAGCAAAATAGAATCTAAGCATTCTAGTTAACAAAAGTTCTTTTGTCCTGTCAGTCTTTCTTGCTCACATTCTGCTTTCTGCATGGTAATAAACATTTCCTGACTTGCTTGTACTGTCACACAGAGCATCAACACTGTAACTTTTAGTAGACTGCTTAGAAAGTTTAGAATGGAAACTTATGTTTCCCTCTGTTGCATTATATGCAGGTATTAACATTTTGTAAAGAGTTGGGAATCTTTTTAATGGAAAGTATAGTTATGTTACTCACTTTTTGTTAGGTACTACCGCTCCCCTGCTCCCTACCATTCTGACTTGTCCTCATCTCACATTTGATAGAAAGCTAGTTTAAGTATAATTTCATGGTTTGTTGGACTCTTTTTGAAGATAGTACCATATTATTGTCAACATTATTAAGAGGTGATTTTTTAGATTGAAGGGAAGTTTAAATGGATGCTGAATTTGGCTTTACAAGAGAAACAGCTACATTTGTCTTTTCTGTTGTAGCTCATGTGGAAAGGACAATTTCAGGTACTGCGTGTGCTAACCTCTTCATGGACATCATAAAGAATCCAACTAAAACAAAGTTTAAAACTATTTCAGATGTGCACATCTATTGAAGCCAATATTTTATTTTAGAGTTGTGTTGTGTTTAACAAGTAACTCTTTGTACTGCAATTCTGTGACTTTCAATTAAAAAAATGAAAATAAATTGCTGTGATGTCATTTTTCTGTTTAATTATGTTTGTTTGCAAATTAGCCAAGCTAATAATAGAATGGAAGTGAGTACAGATGTATGGTGGCTTCATACGTTGAATAATAAATTAGAGAAAAAGTCATTCTATTGTCTTGACAGAATATTGAATGCTAGATTAACAAATGCTCTGATGAACAAATAATAGTATTTAATGCATTTATTCTGATATTTCCAAAAGAGCTTGAATACTGCAAGGAGATCATAAAATTTGTTCCCTGGTCTACGTGCCTTTTTTTCTTTTTAATCTTAAAGTATGTTGGTTTTTGTGTAATTGAGGAAGTAAAAGTGTGAGCTGTCACAGATATTAAAATTGGGTATTCAACATACAGTATTTGACTCATGCTTACAGATAGCGATGCAAACAAATTTTCTCTCAGCATACATTTAGGATAGCTAAAATATTACTTTAACACATATTAAAAGTAGAGCAATATTCTTAAATATTTGGCTAGATGTAATTCTGGACATTCTAACTTTGATCAACCATAGCAAGAACCACAACAGATTAAGGATTCCTCCTAAGGAGTAGAATAATATTAACCTAAAAAGAATCTACACAACTGGAGCTAAACCACAGTAAAGCAGTCAGTGCATCTGTAAATATATCCTGAGGTAGCGAGAAAAGAGAGAATGTCAAAGAAGAAAGAATACTTTGTCGTTAAGAAGTAGAGATTGAAAATGGAAAGTTTTTTATTTCCCTGGGATCTCTTTAGATAATTGAACTACTGAGTCTAAGTATGCCCCGTGGTTCTATATTAAGGAGTAAAAAGTACTTCATTTGGGCCTACTAAAAATATTTCTGGCTAATGTTGCTAAAACTTATTGTTTAAAACACATTAATTCTAAAATTTTCTACATTTATTAAGGTCACCTTAATTGGCTAAAAACCTAAATGTATGTCATCTGTATCTTTGTAAAACACATTTTGTTTATACTTGAATAAGATTTAACTGCAAATATTCTTATATGATCCTGCTTTTGAGAGTAACTCTAAGAACAGGAAGCACCACTCCAGAAATAATCTAATTTAACTTTGTCAGCAACACATGGATGAAAATAGGTTTGCTGATTTTTATTCCCAGTGTCCTGAAAATGAATTTTTGCATATCTACTGATTTTTATATATAAACTTTTGCAAAGAACATATATAATGGTAAATAATATTCTACTATGTGGGAACTACATATTTTCCCTCTTTTTGTTGTTTGTTTTATACAGTGTGCTTATATTACATGGATATAACTTTTCTGAAGACCTTTTAAATGCAATTAATAACTACTTGCAGTCTTGATGTTAAACTGGGTGATCTTTCTCGCTTCTTTCCTACTCTGTTGTGTAGTCCATGTTAACAGAATCCGTGACCACCAGTTAGCTCCAGTTGTGAAGATTCTTTTTAGGTCAATATTATTTTACTCATTAGGAGGAATCTTTAATCTGTTGATTTCCATGTTGCAGATTTTTATTATTTGCATTGTCAGTTGACACATTTTCCAATTAGTCATGAGAACAAGATTAACACATAAAATTTACTAATAGTTGAAAAAAGAATTATTGCAGTTTCATATTTTCGTTGAAATTTTTCAGAATGGACAAAGAGTAGTAATATTGAGAGCTTTATAGTCTTTATGCCCATTCTCTATATTCCAAGAGGTACAGAGAATTGATGAATGGGCCACCTAGGAGAGGAAGATGGAAGTGTAAGGTATGGGTAAGTTCATTATGATGTTTATAGAAAAGATACTTGAGTGATAGCTTTGAATTCATTACCTTGTTATTCTTTGTTTACTCATTTTTCCCCCTGTAAATATTGTCCTTCTGAATGCCATAATTTCAAAATTAAATACTTGTTTGATTTCACATGCCTATTGCCTTGATCTTGAAATCAATAAAACTCATACTGTGAGCAGGAAAGCCAACTTTTACAAAAACTATTTGGAATCTGTTATTTTTTTTATAGATTCTCATTATCTTTTAATTATTTTATCTAATTATCTTTGTATTTTTCCTGCATGTTACCTGAACATTTATATTTTCCCCCTTTCCATGTAATTATGTACATTTTATGTGTGCGTGTGGTTTTTTGTTTTTTGTTATTGGTCCCAAAATGCTAGTTCCAAGAGAATACTATTTTCTTTCATCATTTTCATAATTGCATATCACTATTAGATATTGTTACAGTTGAAATTATCAACAATAATGATCATCAGGGGAGTCTTGAGAAAAATACCATGCTATTTCATTGTTCTTGTAGATTCTGGGTAGAAACTTCATTTGACTCATTTTGAAGAAACAAAAAAGTATTGATGAATTTTAATTGCCTTAGTTAGAAGATATGAGGCATTTCTGACCACTAACTTACCTCTTCTCAGTGAAGATATGTCTATACATTGTGAATTATAGTGAAGGTTAGTTTGTGTGTTTCTCATTTTTTTAAATAACAAGAAATAAGAATATTTAATATTTTAGATACTCCTCTAGGTATGGTAATGAAATCATGATTTGATGTTAAGACTGGCATTTGTATCAAAGAATTACTTTGCCTGCAACTTTATTGTGGGGAACTAAAAACTTACTAAAGCTCATTTTTTTTGTATTTGAAGCCTTAGTTACCTTTATAAATTGATATAGGTCACAGATTGCAAAAGAGACAGTTCACAGGTGTGTGTTGACTAGTCCATAGACTAGTACCTAAAAATTGAATTGGTTGCCAACATTTAAAAATCAGAAGACTAATACAAGTCTCAAATTTAACTTCTCATGATTAAAAAAAAGGGGGGGTTCTGGCCACGTGGAACTTGTGTTTTCATATGACTGCCTAGGGTGAGTGGCAACTGCTCATGAGGAGTATAAGAAATTGTGTAACTAAAACTTTTAATTTAAGGTACTGCTGAAATAAGGCTTGGCTAGAATTGCAAACTTTTGTTCTCTTGCAGTGGCTGAGAAAGTGCATTGATGATTTAATTGGTATTAATTAATGCTGTAGACATTGCGAATTGTCAGAACAAGAATTTCTACCTGAAATGAGCTTTGATTTAATTTTTTAAAAATTAGAACTGGACTTAAGTATTTCCTTAATATTTGGGAAATAAACTTCATGTCAAACTAAAGACTTCTCAAAAAAATTTTTTTTCCCCACTGGAGCGATTTGAACTAGAATCAAAGTAAATATCTCTCCAAAGAGTTTTAAGTTGGAGCTAAAACAGATCAAAATATTCTGTGACCCAACTGAACTTGAACTTAATTGTTCTTTTATTTACTTCTTGTCTCAGGAGTAAAATATTATTTTCATTGTTTGTGGTGAGGAATGTACCAGGGATCATGGAAATATAAGCTTATTGCACCAATTTCCAAACTGTCTTGCTAGTCTTTAAAAGATGCTTAGCGTCTAACATTATTTATCTTAATCCCACTTCTTCTTAATGGAAAACATACTAGGAAAAGTCATTGATTTGTGCATAATATTTGTGACTTCATCTGTGATGATTACTTGGGAAGCATTGTCCTTTTCACAATCTTTTTTTCTGATTCATCTAATTTTTCTTCAGTTAAAGTTAAATTCGATTCCCAGAATAGTTATCTATTGACTCATTTGTGCTGATATAGATGCCTTTACAAGCCTTTTTCAGATGGGGTTCTTTGAGAAAGTGAAGTTAACTAGCTTAGGGAGTTCATTTATTGTCATTTCTTAAGGTGAGAATCATAACTTAGATGGGATAATCACTTGAGTTAACTTGTTATATAAAGTGAGGCTTTCAATTATATTCAGTTCACCTGACCTAAATTTGAACCTCTGGAAATGGGAATCTGAAAATTTCATTTTCTGAGTCTTTTAAATTTTTTTTTGTTTTGTTTTGAGATACTTACAGATTAACATGCAGTTGTAAGAAATGATACAGAGAGAGCCACTGGATTCTTTAATCTACAGTACAACAGTTTAAAATGTCAATTTTTTTTTTATTGAAGTGTAGAGACAGCTCCTTGAATTTTTCAGAGTGAACAAATGCCCTGTGTAAGCAGCCTCTAAATCAGAAAACCAGGGAGATCCCTCATTCCCCCTTCCATTTACTCCATGACAAAACTGGTTCTGAATTGGAATTATGCACTATGAATTGTTCTTTTGTATTTACTGTTTTGTATGTTTAATTGAGATGAAATTCATTTAAACATTCATAGTGCTTGCCACCAGCACTTCATGTTAGAAAACATTTTTGTGTCCCTAAAGGAAACTCTGTGCCCATTAAGCTGTTCCTCTCCATTTCCCTTCTCCTCATCCCTTGGCAGCCATTTATCTGCTTTCTCTCTTCCATTTTTATCTGTTGTGAATATTTAATATAAATGGAACCATGCAAAAGGTGACGACCTCTTGTGTCTGACTTCTTTTGCTTGGCATGCTGTTTACAGAATTTATCCACATTGTAGCATGTATCATTTGTTTTTGTGGAATACTAATATTCAGTATTACTCATGTAAATGCCACATTTGTTCATCCATCCATCCATCCATCCATCCATCCATCCATCCATCCATCCATCCATCCATCCATCCATCCATCCATCCATCCATCCACCCACTGATGGACTTTTTAGCTTGTTTACACTTTGTGCTACTGTGATTAGTGTTGCTGTGGAGATACTGTTAACAAGTGTTTGAGTACTGAATAGCTGGCTCACTTGCTAATAATGTGTTCAATTTTTTATGAAACTATGAAACTTTCTGCAGCTGCTAAGCCATTTTACATTACTAACAACAATTTAGAAGAGTTGTATTTTCTTTATATCCTTGCCAGTATTTTATTTATTTATTTATTTATTTTTGGTAATTATAGCCATCCTTTTGGGTATGATGTGGTGCCTCATTGTGATCTTTCATTTCTCTAATGACTAAGGATTTGAACATCTTTCTATGTGTTTGTTGGCCGCTTATATTTCTTCTTTGGAGAAATGTCTGTTGAAGTCTATGCAAGTCCATGAAAGTTGTTCATCTTCATATATTTTGGGATACTAGCTACTATTGCACTTCTCTGTCCATTGGAAGTTATATTAAAATGAATACTTAAAAGAATAAATTATAATCACCTCTGTGGTCTTCTTGTCTCTCCCTTATGACCCTCTAGATATGCTGATAACTCCCTTGCTCCTGTCTTGTTTAATTTTTCTCCATCGTATTTATTGTCATGTAACATGCCATCTAATTCATTTCTAACTGTCTGCCTCCCTTAGCTAGAACTGAAGTTTGTTTTAGTCAGTCACTGTTGTAGCACCATGGCTTAGATCAAGGATTAGCAAACTATTGCCTGAAAGTTAGATCTGGACTCCTGCCTGGTTTTGAGTGGCTCATATGTTAAAAATGATGGAAAAAGGTCAAAGGAAGAGTAATATTTCCTAACAACAGAAAATTATATGAAATTCAAAACTCAGTGTCTATAACTGGAACACAGCCATGCTCATTTGTTTGTGTGTTTTCTCTGGCTGCTTTCATACTGCAAATACAGAGTTGAGTAGTCATCTGTGTGGCCCACAGAGTCTGAAATTTATAAAATAACTGTCTCTTTAAGGGAAAGATTTGTTTGGCACAAAGGTGTCCAATAAATATTTGTTGAATGAATGAATCTTAACCTATACTACCACAGAGGAATCTAAATTGGAAATCTGTCAACAATCCAGTTCTTGAAAATTTGAACTTAATTGGCTGCTGAACAAAAAAAATCCCCAAATGATTTTTTGGGTAGTAGTACATTTTCATTGGCCTCTATCCATTCTGGAAATAATGAGAATGATGGTGAAATATTAGGAAATTAGAAATCCTGAGGGTTGTGTTAGGTAAGATAGGTGTATTGCACAAGTTTTACCAGTGTTAATTTGAAAAACATTATATGAAATAGAGTACACATCCTGTTTTTATTCCTCTATTTAAAATTTTTTCAAGAAATACTTCAAAAGCTGCCTGCTTCCCCCCCCTTCAACTTTAGATTAACAAAGCTACCTGTTTGTTAATGAAAACAGTAACTGAAATAATTTTGATATCTTAACATATCCAATATAAGTAAGAAATTATTGTCACATTTTCATCTTATATTTCATTCATTTAAGGATGTGTTGTATTTGAATAACAGGGTATGAATACTAACATTAGTAATTTCCTGTAAAATTCTAACTTCTTAATGGGAGACTGGAAATTGGACAAACATAAATCATTTAATATAAAAATGATTTTATAATGTGCCAATATAATTCTTATATAACTTTTGAAAACTAAATTGTTTGCATCTGTAAGAACTGTTAATAGAGGTCTCATAATAGATCCCCAGAGGTACAGTATAACCACATAGCCTTGCAAACAGTTCTTATTTTGTTTTATGCTTTCAGCAAAGGACATTTAAGGGGTAATACAGGTTGTGGTTTATAGTGAAAGTAATACTTTGCAGATCTTTGCCTTGGCTTGGTGTTTCCAAATTTTATTATTAGGACATGTCAGGGTAGGATATAGCTCCTGACTTGCTTCCTGGACATCCTGTCCTCTCTCCTGGATTAAGCAGTCAGAGGGATCTTGCTTTTTAAAGTCTTGTCTCTTCTGAAAGTTACGATTATGTTTAAAAAATATTTTGCTTTAAAATTCTATCTTTTAAAAACTGAAAATACTGTTACTTGATTTTTTTTGTTTTAACTGTAAAAGGTTATATTCTTAATGCTATTTTAGTTTCCTGATCCTTCCCTATAGGAGTAAGTAATCTGAATTAAAATTATCAGTTTGGTTTAAAGGCTTACAATTCACAATCAGTTATTCTGTTTTTATCGAGTTGAGTTTAACATATTTATTCTGCAAATATTATTGGATACCTACAGACCTGAAAAAACAGATTAATGTATTTTTTTCACATTTTATAAGGAAAGTTAGATGAACAAAAATTCATAAATGTCAGTAAGCATACAAAGGATAAAATAGAGGAAAGAAAATGAATGAAAAAGGTTGGGGGAAATGCTTAGTCATTAAGGAGAGGGCCTGTGATAAGATGTTTTTTGAATAGAGACCTGAATGAAATGGGGAAGAAAACCATGCAGAGTTTCTAAGAAAGAAGGAAAGATTCACCATTGTCCCTTCTTACTTTATTCTTCTTTATAATAATTTTCATCATAGTGTTGGGAGAACTGAACCACTCTAACATCATATACAAAAGTCAAATTACAATGAATTAGAGACTTGGCTGTGACATCTAAAATATGTAGAAGAAAACAGAAAAACTTAGAGTGGCTTCAGGGATATCTTGGAGATTAACTCCTATGGTGAGAGGTAAAAAAAAAAAAGTGGGTACATCAAACCCAAAAGCTTCTGCATGGCAAAAGAAATGGCCGTTAAACTAAATGGGAGAAGATATTTGTACATCATACATTGGTTGTGGCACTAGTATCCAAGATCTACGAAGAACTCATTAAAAATGCAGGAAAAGTGAAACAATCCAATCAAAAAGTGAACAGGAGAGCTAAATAAACACTTCTTTTTTTTGAATAATTTTAATCCCTGGGGGTCTCCTACCACCTCCCCTCTCCTACTGCTCCAGCTGGTCCCCATGCTCCCGTTGTGTACTTTCATTTGGTTGTCCATATATTTGTGAAACCATTTGGTTTCTGTCTTTTTCTTTCTGACCTCTTCCTGCTAGTATGATTTCTTCTAGGTACATCCATGTTTTGATAAATTCATCAAATTTGTCATTTTTTAATTGATGAGTAATACTCCACTGTGTATATATATCACATCTTTTTCATCCATTCGTCTGCTTTGGGGCATTTGCTGCAATAAACATCGGAGCACAGGTGTCCTTTTGTACCCACAGTGAGGTCTCCTTTGGGTAGATTCCCCAGAAGAGCAATTGCTGTGTCAAATGGTAGTTCTATTTTCATTAGTTTGAGGGTCTTCCATACTGCTTTCCATAGTGGCTGGACCAGTTTACATTCCCACCAGCAGTGTAAGAGTGTTCCTTTCTCTCCACATCCATGCCAGCACTTCTTGTTGGCTGTTTTTTTGATGTGGGCCATTTTTACTGGTGTAAGGTGGTATCTCATTGTGGTTTTGATTTGCGTTTCTCTGATTGCTAGTGACATTGAGCAATTTTTCATGTGCCTGTTGGCCATTTGTATTTCCTCTTTGGAGAAGTGTCTTTTTAGTTCTTCTCCCCATTTTTTGATTGGGCTTCTTTTGTTTTTGTTTAGTTGTGTAAGTTCCTTGTGGATCTGCGTTATTAAACCCTTAACACTCTTGTGGAGGGCAAAATTTTTTTCCCATTTGGTTGGGCTTCTAGTTTTTTCTGTTGTCTCTTTTGCTGTACAGAAGCTTTTTAGTTTGATGTAGTCCCATCTGTTTATGTTTTCCTTCAATTTTTTGCCTTCTGCAGATGTTTCCAGAAAGGGATTTCTGAATTGTACTTCATGGAGGATTTTGCCAAAATTTTCCTCTATGTATGTTATGGTTTCAGGTCTGACATCTAAGTCTTTTATCCATTTTGAATTGATTTTTGTACATGGTGTGAGGGAGTCTTGGTCCATTTTTTTTTTTTTTGCATATCTTAGTCCAATTTTCCCAGCACCATTTATTGAAAAGACTATGTTTGTTCCAATGTAAGTTTTTCACTCCTTTGTCAAAGATTAGTTGACTATATATGTGTGGCTTTATTTCCTAAATAAACACTTCTTAATAGAAGATGTACAGATTGCCAGAGGCACATAACAAAAAGTTCAGCATTACTTATCAAGGAAATGTAAGTCAAAATCACAATGAGACACCATTTCTCACGGGAATAACTCATATTTAAAACAAAAATAGAAACAAATATTGGCGAGGTGAGTGGAAAGGAACTCTTGTATGCTGTTGGTGGGAATGTAAATTGCTCCAACCCACATATTATAGTGGTTCCTCAGAATATTAAAAGTAGATCCACTATATGATTCAATAGTTTCACTCCTTTGTGTTTATACAAAAAATACAAAAATATTAATTCAAAGGGATATATTCATTCCTTTATATACATATGTGTATATATGCTGTTCATTGTAGTAGTGTTTACAATTACCAAGTTATGGAACTATCCTAAATATTCCATAGCAGATAGATTAAAAAAAATATGGTGTACACACACACAAACACATTATATATAAAAGATGATTATTTTGCAATTTGTGACAATATGGATGGGGCTGGAAGAGATGATGGTAAGTGAAGTAGATCAGAAAGAGAAAGTCAAGCGCTGTATGAGTTCAGTCACATGGAATGTAAAGAAACAAAGGAGTAGGTAAATCCAAAATAAATCCTGAAAGTACGACTATGGATTTGAGACTACTGGAGGCAGGTGTGGGTCTGCTGAGTGCTATGTAGGCGTAGCAATCAGAGCAAACCAACTGATCAGATACTAAACCTGAAGAATGAAATGGATCAAGGCTACAGACTCCTTTTGAGTTAATAGATGCACTCAGTCACTCCAGGTCAGTGGGCATGCATCAAGCGGTGTGATTACGAAGACCTGGGGGACAGATGCGTACCTACTAACACTGATAAATGGCTTGCTCAGGGAAATACTTTGTTGATAAGATTTGAACCATGAGGGGTCAAGAGTATGGTTCAATTACAACATCTCATGATTAAGATAGATATCCTGTCAACAGACATTTTTCCCCACATCCCTAAAGTCCAAAGCCTGAGGTCTAAATAACATTTTCTTTTACCTCTGGTCCTCCTGCCCTTCATGATTGATGCTGTATACAATATTTCAATCAATAAAACAAGGCCATGATCTTGCTGCTCTTCAGCAGATCTGCTATTAGCAACCTGCTCCAGGACTCCCTACTTCTTTATCATTGTGTTGACATGTCCAGGATCCCTGCTTCTGTACTGTTGCCACTAGGAAACAGGCATGGAGGTTGATGAAAGAGAACAAGTGGGGAGGGTATCCAATTAACTACCATGGAGGATTATGGATGCTTTCGTGTAGTGGGTATCGTGTAGTAAAATGCATCTGAAGACATGCGAGCCTATTTCCTTAAGTTATATTTAGTGTTGTAAACCAATGTTATCTCAGTAAAAAAAGTGGAAAAATTGTCCATCACACTGGGACATCATCTCTTCATACAGGCATGTTGATAAGAGTGCAACAATATGGGCTTTATTTATTGACTTCTTGACCTATTTGAATCACTCCTTAAATATTTCAGAGGAGTGAAATAAAGACATTGAAGTGGGAGTGTTTTCAGTGTCTCAGAATTGCAGGAGGTTTGTGGCTGGTACCTATGAAGGGGGAGAGAGGGAGAGACCAGGTGATGTAGGGCCTGAAATTTGGAAACAGACTTTGGATTTTATTCTAAATTTGATAGGAAATCATTATAAATGTTTTGAATAGCAAAATAAATGGTAACAAAAAAATGACTTTGAAAACGCTTATGTATTAGATGGTGGAAGGGAAATAAAGGGGGAAATAGTGTAATTTAGGGTTATTAGTGTTGGGAATGTTGTGATAACATATATGAAGAAGTAGGAACCTTGTTCCTAAAACATAGTTTGCAAACGAATGTTATCTCAATAAATTATTTTTTAAAAAGGCAATGTACATTATTTATAAGGGGGAAGTATATACAATGATCAAATAACATACCTATGAAGAAGTAGGAACCTATACTCCTAAAACATAATTTTCAAACTAATGTTAATAAGTTATTTAAAAAAAATTATAAGGGGGAAGTATATACAATGATCAAGTGACAGGTATATTTCTTTTTGTCAGTTTCATTGATGTTTAATTTAAATTAACCATCAGTTTAATATAGTTAAAATTAACCATTTTCAGGTGTGCAATTTGATAAGTTTTGACAAATCCGTAGAATCACCAGTATACATAAATCACCAATATAGGCATGGTTTACATTTCCATTGCCTCCCAAATTTCCTCAAATTGCTTAGTTGCACTTGATTCCCTTTTCCAAGTGGACCCAGGCAACAGCTGCTGTCTTCTTTTAATCATAATTTGGCCTTTTCTACAATTTAGTATAAGTAAATTCATAAAACACATCTCTCTATAGACCATGATTTCACTTAGCATAATGCTTTTGAGGTTCATATTGTTGGGTGTTTAAGAATGAGTTCCTTTTATTGCTGACTATTTCCTTATATTACTATGTTGTAATTTGTTTATATACCAGTTGATGGATATTTCTCTTGTTTCTTCAGTTTTTGGCTGTTTTGATTAAAGCTGGTGGGAACATTTGAATACAAATCTATGCGATTTTATGTTTTCATTTTTCTTGGATAAATACTTTGGTTTAGAATTGCTTGATCTGTGGTAAGTGCATGCTATAACTTTAAAGCAAACTTCAGGACTGTCATTTTTATTCTCATTAGCCATGTGTGAGGGTTGCAGTTACTCTGCATTCTTATCAGTACTTGATATTGTTAGTCTTTTCAATGTTAGCCATTTTTATGGTTATATAGTGTTATGTATGTGATTTTAATTTATATTTTCTTATAGCAAATGCAATTATGTGATTTTAATTTGCATTTTCCTTAGAACTAATGATATCTTTTGTTATTTACAATTTGTATTTTAAATTATTTCCCCATTAAACACTTTAGAATTTGTCTTGCCAAGTTATGTGGATTTAAAATATATTTTGGATATAAGTCCTTTACCTTTATGTAGAATTGTGCAAATTTTATGGCCCTTGGTTATTCTGTAGAGGATTCTCCATAAACTCAGTGATCCTAAGGAGCGTCAGTTTAGTCCCTTCTCTCCCCTACTTCTGTCTCTCTTTCATCCTACTCTGTTCTACATTTGATAACTACTACTATGTTCTACATTTGATAACATTGATAATGTCTTTTGAAACTTTGTCCCATTACATTTATATATAAGATTTTATGATAGCCTTTTCCCATATTCTTTGGAGATCAGGTGTGATGTGATCTTGACATAACAGGGCTACTGAGAAATATACATACATACATGCATACATATATACATACATATATATATATATATACTTTTTCCCTTATAGAGATATGCAAGTATAAAAGTCAATAGTTTATGAAGTTTTTCAGTTCTTACCATCATATAATTTTAGTGTATTACCTACAAAAGAAATGCAATATCCATTAACTGTTGCTCTTCGTTCCCTTTTATTCTATCCCCTGACAACCTTTCTTCTACATTATGAATTTACCTATTATGGGTATGTAAATAGGATCATCCAATAGAGGATCTTTTGGGATAGGCTTAGTTTGTGTAATATCTTTAAGGCCCATCCTTATTATGTCATATATCAGTAGTTCATTATTTACTTTTTATAGTTTTGATACTTCATTGTAGTGATATAGCATGATTCATTCATCAATTGATACTTCTTTTGAATTGTCTTTATTTTATGACTCTTTAAATGTTACTCTGAATATTGATGCACAAATTTTGTGTACATCATTTCATTTGTCTTAGGATATACTTAGAAGTGAAATTGTTGGTTTAAATGTATGCTTCACTTTTTGAAGTACTTCCAGGTACTTTTCAAAATACTTGTGTTTTTAAAAATTCCCACTGGCATTGTGTGACGGTTTTAGCTTCTTCATATCTTGTCATATATGTTGTTATTTGTCTTATAATTACCCTTATGGGTGTGAGGTAGTATTTCATTGTGTTTTGATTTGCCTTTCCCTGATGACTAATGATGTTAAACATCTTTTTATATGCTTATTGGCCATTTTTATATCTTTTTTTAAATTTAAATTTTTATATCTTTTTTTTGGTGAAACATTATATTCTTTATCCATTTAAAAATTATGTCTTTTTGTTTTAGAGTTGTAGAATTTTTAGAATATATCTTGCCTATAAGTCTCATATTTAATAACCTAAAATTTCTCCATTGTTTTTCTACTTTATTTATTTTATAGTATAGTATACTATGCTATAATATTTTTTACTATACTAAATATATAATATACTATATATATATAAATATATATATATATTTACTATACTAAATATATAATATATTTTACTATACTAAAATATACTATATTTTATAGTATAGTATACTATAATTTATAGTATATTTGAAACACAAGTATTTGTAACTTTGAGAGCTTGTTTGGAGGTTCTAGCAGGGGAGCGCAGCTACTCGTATACCCTCGACCGAAGAACGGTCCGTCTCTATTCGGGCAAGGCCGTCCTCTTCGGGAGGGACGCACATGGAGCGGTGAGGGAGGAAGGGGACACCCGCCTAGCCAGCCAGATCAGCCGAATTAACCCTGGCGATCAATGGGGTGACAGATGTCGCAGCCAGATCGCCCTCACATCCTATTTGTAACTTTGATGGGGTTCAATTTAATTAGTTTTTCTTTTTGATGCTCATTGTTTCTGTGTTATAGCTAAGGAACCAAGGTCATAAATATATACCCCTATGAATTTTATGGTTTCAGCTCTTAGATTTTGGTCCTTGATCAACTTTGAGTTATTGTTGATTTTATAAAATGGAGTATAAAATGGGGTGATATTTCTTTCTCTTGCATCTTAATATTTAGTGATCCCAGGACCATTTATTAAAAGAGCTTTTATTATTTTGGGAGCTTTGTTGAACTGACTATAAATATGACTTGTATCAGGGGTCTCAATTCTGTTGTATTTCTGTATGCCTGACCTTAGCTAAATGTCTGTCTCACACTGTCTTGATTACTGTGGTTTTGTATTAAATTTTTAAAAATATATTAAATTAGAAAACTTAGAAGTTTGAGTTCCTCAATTTTTCTAGATTATGTGCTATTTTGGATTCCTTGCACTTTCATGTGATTTTAGGATTAGTTTGTCAATTTATGCAGAAAAGGACAAGTAACAGTCATATTGTATACCAGTAAGTTATTTATTTGGGATTTTCCTTCTTAGTATGGGTCAGTATTGATATATTTGAATTTATTTCTTGGTTTTTGATTCTGTTCCATTGATCCACGTATATATATGCCAGTACCATATTATTTTAATTAATGTTGCTTTAGAGGATCATTGAAAGCTAGGTAATGTGATGCCTCCATTTCCCTTTTTCCCTCAGAATTGTTTTTGCTATTCAAGGTCTTTTGTGGTATTATTTTCTTTGGAACTCATTAGGCCTCTGGATCAGGATATCTGGTTCATTTCCCAGATTGAGATGGTTCTCAGCAGTTATTTCCTTAAGCAATTTTTCCATTCCTTTCTCTTTTTCCTTCTCCTTCTAAGAACCTCCATGCTATGGATTTTATCTGTTTTGATTACCCTGGAGTTTTTACATTGTTTTCATTCTTAGAATTCTCTTTTTTGTTCTCTACTGCTGCGTTTGTAAGCTTGCTGGTTCTTTGATAAGTTCTGTTTGTTAAGGGCCTCTATTTGGTTATAGTATTTTTAAAATCCATCTGTTCTAATTGTGTAAGTCTGATATTTTCTCAATTTTTCATTGTGTTCCTATTTTTGATCATTTTTTCCTTAATTTTATAGGCATGATTATGACAGTTTAAACTTGTTAGGCATATTCCACAGTTCTGCTTGTTTAAAACTTCTGTCAGAGTTTTTAATCTAGCATTTGTGATATGATCTCTTCATTTTTAATTATGGATTGTAATAAGAAGTTTCTCTTTTTATTTGATAAAAAAAGATGCTGAGTATAATCCTAGATTTTTTTTTTAATCCAGGGTCTTTAATTGTGTTGTTTCACAGATTGATGGTTTTGCATCCATTCAGATAGAAAAGGCATTAATGCTAGTAAAGGGTAATAGAAAGGAATTGGGTAATGGGCACTGAAAGATCATCTCTAGATAGCAGGGATTCAAGTTTCCTACAGTGCTATGGGTAGGTGAGTTGTATTGTGGGGAGTCACAGTGATCACCTCCTAGACCAAATTAGTCTCCCACATAGTCTCTCTTCTGTCAGCCTCAACCCCAAGACTGTGGTTCAGAATAGATGTAATGCTGAATGTGGACTAATGCTGAGACAGGACTACAAGCCAGGAATGATTCTATTTTTTGAGTCTAAAGCCTTACTGAGTGGCAGTTGTCACTGTTGTAAAGGCCCACCTGCTTCAAACTCTGGTTAATAAGTGTATTCAGCTGTTGTCTTGGTCTTGGCCCCCTTTCTACAGTGCCATTGCTTCTGATGTTTGTGAAAGACGTTGATCTATCTTTTAGAGGGTTGTTATATATGTTTAGTTGTAATTTGGTTGTGTTTGGAGAAAATGAGCTGGTGTCTTCACTTTGTCGCTGTCTTACAAAACTTTCTACATCTTTCTTTTCAATATTGATGCTTTTTATTTATTTATTTTTGCCTAAGTTTACCGTCCAGAGAGTCTAATATAATGTTGAATACAGGTGGCAAGAGTGAACCTGGCACTGTTGTTTCTGATCTTAAGGGAAAACATTCTTTCACTATTAATTATGGTACTAGCTCTGAACTTGTTGTGGATACCCTTTATCATATTAAGGAAGTTCCCTTTTATTTCTAATTTGTTGTGTGTTTTTCTCAAGAAGTAGTGTTTGATTTCATCAAATGCTCTTTCTGTATCTATTGATAAAATCTTTAAAAATATTTTTGGTACTTTATCTTATTAGCATAATATATTGAATTTAAGTATTAAGCCAAACATGCTTTCCTGGGATTCTGTGTGTTCATCATGTATAGTCTTTTCATATGTTACTGCATTTAGTTGGCTACTATTGAGGATTTTTGTGTCACTGTTCACAGGCCCAGAATTGGTCTGTGTTTTCTTTACTCGTGATGTCTGTCTTGTTTTGGAGTTCTAATGTTAAACAATGAATTGGAAAGTGTACTTTAGTATTCTGTTTTTTGAAGGATTAACATTAATTCTTCTTTATGATTAATGGCATTTTAATTTTTGTTTTTATTTTATCTCTTAGGATTCTCCTTTTACAAATGCAGGAATGGGATCTAATCTAAATCTCTTGGGTGAAATTGAGTGTGATGCCAGCATAATGGACGGAAAATCCTTAAATTTTGGAGCTGTTGGAGCACTGAGTGGTATGTGGCCCTTGCAACACACTATCATCATTTCTTAAGAAACTGTGAATTTTACCATTCCATCTCTCCTAAAGACTTAATTTAACATTTTCATTATTTTTGCTTGGAAAAAACATTTTTTCCCTTTCTATAAATATTCAATTTATATTTGAATGAAAGCATTTTCCCCTTTCATTGAATTTAAAATGAATTCTTAGTTACTAGCCGTTATAAAGAAAGAAGTAAGCAGTCTATGTCCAGAACTTTGCTTATAGTTTAATCACCTTCTCCATCCTTTCAAGAGATTATAGACATTATAGACATTTTTGAAAGTGTTCATATACATATTTGAAATATATTAATAGTGTGTTTTTGTTGTTAAGTAATTCAAATGATATAATTAAAATGAAACTTTATCTTTCAAATCATTCTTTCTCATCCTACCTTTAGTGGTAAGAGGTTAACCAATTTTGTACAATATATTTTTATGTACTAGAAACACAGTTTTGCATGTTTTTAAAAAAGTAAATATTATAAAATTTTCCTTTTTTATTTAAATAGAATCAGAGATATTTTCCATATTAATGCATATAAATGTAACTATTCTGCAGCCTATTAAAGCAAGTGTATGTGAAGTGCATAGATTTTAAGTAAAAAGCTTTATGCATTTATATAGCCCTGTGTGTGTATATGTGTGTGTATATGTATGTATATGGCCATGTAAACCACCAACCAAATTAATATATTGAACATTTCCATATCAAGACATAGATATATACACAATCCCAGAAGTGTTCTTTATGCCTTTCCTATTTGTACCTCTTATACTCCCATTTCCTATTTGTACCTCTTATACTCCCATATTCTAACTTTAGGCATCATAGATTAATTTACCTACTTCTGAAATCTGGGTAAATGGGATCATACCACTTCTGTGTCAGGTTTCATTTGTTTAACATCATGCCAGTGAAATTTAATCTGTTTTATGCCAAAGTATTCTTTTTCTTTTTTGGTACTTAGCATTTTATTTCAGGAATAGAATATAACTTATCTATTCTCCCAGTGGATATTTGAACAGTATCTAGTTTTCAGTATTGGGGCTAGAGCTCTGATGAATATTCTTGTATGTGTCTTTAGGCAGACATATTCTAATGTCTTGTAGGTATATAACTTGGATTTGTAATGGTAAGTTTATGTATTTATGTGTTTATTAGATACTGTCAAGAGAGTTCAAAAGTAGTTGTTATGGTCTAAACTCCCATCAGTAAGATATGAAGATTTCAGTTACTCTACATCTTTGCCAGTGTTTGACAGTGTTAGTTTTAAAACTCAACTATTTTGATTTGTGTGTATTATTATTTTGATTTGAGTTTTCCTAGTGACTAACTATACTTAGAACCTTTTCATGCAATTAGTGAACTTTTTGAAATCTTGTGTGGCATATGATCAAGTCTTTTACACATTTCTATAGGATTATCTTTTTTAGTGATTGTTAAAGTATTTTAGATATTTTAGATATAAATCCTTAGTTAGATAGATTAGAAATATCTCCTCCCGACATTGCTCTTAATTTTCACTTTTTTAGTATCTTTTGATGAACAAAATATTGTAATGAAGTTTTAGTTATAAGTCTTATTTTATGGTTAAACCTTTTTGTATAAATCTTTGTTTATTGAAAATAATGAGATAGTCTCTGAAAGTTATGAAAATAGGCTCTGTTGTTTTCTTTTAGTAAGTCTATATATTTTGCTCTTTACATTTAACTCTGATATCAAGCTCTAATTAATTTTAGTGTATCTGAGATAGGAGCTGATGTTAGTTATTTTATCTTATAGGTATCCAAGTGGTTCATTGCCATTGTCAATAGAAAGGACAGATCTTTCCTCAGATATAATTGTATTGATAAGTCAGGTGACTACATAATGATTTATTTCTGTGTACTATTCTATTTCACTGACCTATTTATTTTTATTGATCATTTTGTTGTTTTCATATTTATGTATGTGTGTGTGTGT
>PVHY01016145.1:0-34358 GCA_004024945.1 Uropsilus gracilis | reverse complement strand
ATGGTGGTAAGAACCCACGAGTGGAAAGTTTAAACTGTGTTTTAAAGTTTTTCTTTTCTGCAGTTTTTGGAGCTGAAAGCAGAGAGCAGTTGGCTGACTTTTGCATATCAATGGTAAAGGTGATCAGTGAAAATGCTAATGAAGAGTGTGTAGCCTGCTTTGTAGAGAGTAGCAGGCAAATAAGAGTATCCAGTTAAGGTTAAAGGTGGATGCAAAGGAACTGCTTGGGAGAGAGAAGCAAGCAGATAGGGGTAAACAGTTAAGTAAAGACAGAAAGTCTCTTTTTACCCTGTTTCACAGTCAGTTATAGAATAAGAGTGCTGTATTTTGTGTGTAACTGAGTACATGACTCTTAGGTTTGGCCACATCAGAACGACATCATTCTAGAGTCACAGATGGATAGACTTATGATAACTTGAAATTCCAGAGGGTTAAAGTCATTCCATCTCAAAATCATGTAAGGTTAGACTCTGTATACTAACAGCTTAAAATCTACTCAGAAAGAAGGCCAGGCATGGTGGCAAATGCCTGTGAGTGGCAGCCTAGGAAGCTGTGGCTGGGGCCAGGGATCGCAGTTTGAGTCCCGCCCGAAGCACATAGCAAAACCTATTTCCAAAAAAAGATAGCTGGGTGTGGTGGTAATCCCAGCTACCTCGGAAGCTGAGGCTGGGGATTTCTAGAGTCCATGGTACCCCAGGCAACGTGAGCCTATGGTTCCACAGGCAAAAATAGTGAGACCTAATCTCAAAAACAAAAAAAAAAATCTATTCAGAAAGAGCATTAGAGATTGTCCTCCTTGGGGTTCCCTGAAAGCAGAGCCAGAGACTAGGTGTGGGTGCCTATAACCCAGGGAACATGAGAGACCTCAGAGAGAAGGGCAAGGAAGGGAGGAAAGGCAATAAATAAAAGATGAGTTATCAAGCCAGGCCCCACTCCCCATGACTGGTGCGCTGTTTCATGGCTGGCATTCCAAGCAACTGAGAGGAGTCACGTTCGGGGGCAGAGGCTGAACATTTACCTACCACCTCCCTTCCTCCGGTGATTGAGGGCTGTCCCTCTGGGCATCACCTCTGCCCAGGTCTGCCTGGGAAGCATTCCCAAGGCTTTCGAGAAGCCTAATGACTGAGGGGCACTTGAAATGGAATGCTCTCCATGTGCTGGGAAATGCCAAGTGCCACACGCAGCTACAGCTACTGTCAGCAGTGGGCTAGGGCGTGACATCACACTCACCCCAGAACAAGAATGCTTCCAAGCCCAGTGGAGAGTCTACAGACAACATACAACACTGAAAGAAGAGTTAGAATGTTTCAATAGCACCTTATTAAAATGAAATTGTAATCTGGGTGGGCAAATCAGGTAAATGTTGTCAATCTATGGGGATGAATAGAAACTAGACTTCTGGTGGTGATGAAAATGCAGCATCACAGATACTCAGCTATCATGCTGTACACCTGGAGCCCATCTTTGTAAACCAATGTTCACTCAATAAAATGTAGAAGAAACTGACCCACAGACCCTCAAGGAGGCTCATGATGTCTTCACTTTGCCAAATGTACCACTGCTCATTGCTCCCTACCACCCTCCTGCCTGCAGACCTGTGACCTGCCTGATCCCCAGAAGCAGCTGACTTTGAGAACTTGTACAAGGTCCCCAAAAAAGATCTTCATCTCATATCTGCATGTTCAGTCCCATAACCTGGAGCCGGGGCCATGACAAGACCTGGTGATAACGTGCCAGGGAATGCAGCCTCTGCTTGGTTAGTTCCCCAGCCTGGAAGCTCACTCCTTCCAGGGCTGCCTCTTGTATTGTCTGCTACCTGCCCCACCCCCCCACCCTGCCCCCAGCCATTCCCAGTGGGGCCTGGGGGTGAAACTCCCTGCTTGGGGTGAGCAGCAGGTTAATTTCCTCCTGGAGCTTCCCTCTGCAAACAATGAGACAATGGCGAGCCGGAGGTGGCCTGCGTAAGACAGCCGTGGAGGGGAAGTTGTAATCTGTGCGTGAAGCCAGCGGGCCGGGCATAGGGGCGATAAAAGCAGCCAGGGCCAGACCAGGCCCTCCGCCCAGTGGGGCCCCTGGGACCATCGCAGGCCCCAACCTGAAGGTCACCTGAGTCGCCCTTGAGGAAAACAGCCACCATCCTCCAGGAGAAAACACGGATGGGTGGGACTGACCCTCACCCCCCTCTTCTGTCCAGATGGTCCTAGTTCCTCTCTGTCTAACCCCATCTGCCCACTATGGGGCCCTGCTGGCAGGGACATTTCTCAGACAGACCAAGTCTTATTATGTCTATGTCCTTGGGGCATATTACTTAACATCACTGTCTTTGTCTCCTTATCCATAAAAAGAGAAGAATATCTATCTGTCTCCCCTGCTTGTCCAAAGCCCTCCATGCCTCCTTTTATCCAATAGGTACTTATTGAGCATCTGCTATATTGCAGGCGCCTGTGTTCAAGAGGATATGAGCTTGAACAGGACATGCCCTTACCTCTTGGAACACACAGTCCTGCTGGTGACAAGGCAGGGGGGTGTCAGTAACAGGTAATTGTACCAGGGCATGAAGTCACAACAATGGTGGGACAGGAGGCAACACCTTCAGGATCACCAGATCAAACCTAGTCTGCAAGTCAGGGTGAACTTCCCATAAGAAGGACTGGACTGGGGAGTGGAAATTTACTAGGCCAAGAAGTAAGGGTGTAGGGAGGAATACAAAGAACCAAGCTGAAGCTTGTCTACCTGGCACAGGAGCTTCTTTTTTTTACCTGGAGAGCAACAAGAAACCACTGAAGATTCACGCGGAGTGACATGTCTATTTGCATCCAGCTCATGAATGCAGGTGCCCAGCACAAGTGTGTTCCCTGTTTCTCCAGAATGGCAACCTGTGCCAGCTCCTCAGGCATGGCAAACTGCTGTTTCCCCTAATCTCCCCATTTACCACTAGAGTTAGAACCTTGTGCCCACTTCACAAACAAGGAGATTGAGGGGCAGGGCAGGGGACAGAGGGATGGAATGAGCATTCTAGGTGGGTCCCAGTCTGTTCTGGAGAAGGGAAGAACACCTTGAGATTGCAGAGGAACTCAGAAGGACTCCTGGTTTCCTCCCACCCCATGCATCTCAGGATGCCTCTTTGGTCCACTTTCCTCATCTTAGAAGCTCCCCTAAATCCAGCTTTGCACCAGCAGGGTAAATGGTCTTTTGAGAACTCAGGGATAGTTTCATGCCAGGTCATGACCCCACAAGTTCCCAGCATCTGAGCAGCCAGGTTGAAAGCTACACTCATACCCAGATTCAAAGGTACCTGACCTCAAAGGAGGGGTTTCACTACTGGAGCCTCACATAAAGGGCAGCTCCACCTTGAAGGGTTGTAGCTATGCCTCCCGCCAACCATGAGCTATAAGCCCGACTGAGCCAGGACCAGAAGCATCCTGACCACACACATAGAGCTTGGAAGGAGTTGAGTCCAGGCTCCAAGCTATTAGCCTCAAAGCTTGTGCTCCACACTCACACCTCCTGGAAGACCCAAACAGTCGGCCCTCCGTGCTTCCCAGCAGTGGAGCCAGAGTCCGTTCCTGGCCTTCAGCCTCCGCTCCCTGTGCAGCAGGTTCTCTGCTTCATTCCTGTCTCAGCTCACAAGCTACCCCAGCAGAGAGAGCCCCCAATACCCTCGCACCCTGCCTTGTTTTTCCTCATAGGACTCATCTCCAGCTGACCATAGAGAACATTTCTTTATCTGTTTATTGTTGGTGAGTCCCTGAGGGCAATGCCTATGTGACCTCTTTTGTTTACAACCCAGACCCAGTGCTTGGCACCATGGCAGGTGCTCAACAAATATTTGTCATGGGAATAAATGAAAAAACAAAAGATCTCCAATCCCTGCCCCCAGTGCGTTCCCAAACTGACATCCCCAGCTTCCCCCCAGTGCTTCCTGCTTTGGGGCCAACTTTTGGGTTTGGGAAGGGCCAGGGTACAGTCTGATCACTGAGTGGTGAGTCCTGCTCATGGCCCTTCTCTAGGGAGCAAGGAAACAGCTCAGCCAGGATGGTGGCTTATCAGAAAGGAGATCTAAGAGCCTGGTCTCTTGGGGGTTTCTCAGCTCCCCACTGCAGCAGCCCACTCACTGCAGCAGGAGGTACCTCTACTACTGACAGAAGCAGAGCATTGAGGTCCCAGCTTCACCCTACTTTCTGCAAAAAGCCAGCTATGTTCATTGGGGGTGGAGGGATCTCTCTGCTGCCAGCAGCTTCCCTCCTCCCAGTACTGGGACTCCAGCTCCACATGTTCCAGGAAGTCCAGGCCACATTCCCCTCCAGGAGCCACCGCCCAAAGGGACCCTCTGGGGAAAGACAGAGCATTTTTGAGGAAAAGGGGTGGGGGTGGGGGGGATGTGGGAGAGTCAGAAAAAAAAAAAAAAAAAACAAAAAACCTAGTAGCTGGGCCAGGAATGTGCCTGGGTGAATGGAAGCCAAGCCTCCTGTCACATCCACAGCTGTGCTGGCCTGGGTGGGGTGCAGGACCAGGTCACTCTCAGGACAGGACACCAGCTGCCAACCTGCTCCTGGCAGAGGCAGACTCCCTGTCACCAACCTGCTGGGGAAGGAGCTGGGCCAAAGCTTGTCCAGGACTCAGGACATGGGGCCTGGCCACTCCAGTCCCTTCACCAGCTTGGGCCTCATCCCTGCAGTGACAAGATCTGGAAAAATGCTGAGACAGGGAGGGTTGTTCACCTGGGGTGGGGAATTCAGGGACTCTGTAACTGTGGATGGGAAAAGAACAACCACTGCTTAGTCACTAACCTCTACCTGACATGCAGTATTTTCTTCAAGTACGAATATGGGCTGCAAACCACAGCGGTTAGCCATGACCTTGTCACAACAGAAGTTCAAAAACACTTTGAGATCACAGTGGCTGCAGACACTCCTACATATTGTGTCTGCTCATTGCAACCTGAGTCCTGCCTCTTACCCTGTCACCGAAGAAGTGCCTAGATGACAGCTATGGGCAGGGCATTTCAGTTTTCTGGGTAATCTTAGGCACTGGATTTTACACACTTAGAAAACATGACTGATATGTCAGAGAGTACAAGAAATTGAAAACCCTTTCTTTGTATACAGTTGTTTTTTTTTTTGTTTTGTTTTGTGTTTTGAGACTAGGTCTGGCTATGTTGCCCAGAGTAGTTCTGATCCTGTGAACTCAAGTGATCCCCAGCCTCAGCCTCCCAGGTAGCTGGGATTCCAGGCGCCTACCACCACACCTGGCTGCTTTTTCGAGACCAGGTCTCACTATGTTGCCCAGGGTAGTCTCAAAACCATGAATATAAGCAATCCTTAGCCTCTTGTCTCCCAGCACTTGGATTGCAGGCACACGCTACCACACCCGGTACCATTTTTTTAAAGGGGGGAACGCCTCTCTGTGTCAAAACACAGGGCTGAGTGCAGTACAGAATGCAGGTGCCCCACTATCTGTTTAAGAATCAGCTGGGGCAGTTGAGTCTGCTTACTGCAGGGAGAACAGTAATTAAGGAACCACAAACTGGTAACAGAGGCCACGTCTCAGGCGTGAGGCAGACCTGCCCTGCGTACCTGAGTCCTGCATTTTTCATATATGTATATATTCAGAAAGAGCTGATGGCTGCTCTGTAGCAACTCTTGAGTCTTCCCAAATTCCAACTGAAAAACAGGGTAAGCAATTAAGTAACAAGCCAAAGCTCACTAGACAAGATTTACAGCAAAACTGGTGACAAGCTCTCCCACAAGCCCCCAAACACAGGTGGATGGAGACAAAGCTTGAGATTGCAGGGTCAACGTGGGACTATGTGAATATTCACACTGTGAATATTCATCCCTGGGATTTGGAAATTCATTATTAGGCATTGTCCCTGCGCTGGGGCCCAGGAATGGTGGGGGACAAATCACAGAAACACATAAAATTAAAACTAACTAAAGTCTTAGAATTTGACACCTGAAAGTATATAAAAGGACTCATTTTTTAAATATGTCATGGTTGAAAAAAAGAAGGAAGGAACAAAAGTCCAGGAGACGGGTGGATGTTCCAGTAACTCTTCCTGCAAGGACCCAGCTCCCGGGCCACAGGTGGCATCTGAGGGCAGCTGTCCACCCACATGGGCTTGGGACACCTGCCCAGCCCCCAGTACAAGGCTCAACCCCACTGCCCAGCGTCTTCCTTTGCGATGAATCATGTGTTTGTGGACCAAGAGGCAGGGTTATCCCAGCCAGGAAGTCCTTGGAGTCATCAACATGGAGGCAGCCCCTTCAAGCGGAAAAAACACAGTCTTCAGAGCCTGGACCTGCAGGTTCTAGTTCAAGTCCCAGTCTGGTTAAGTGTGGGGTGGTGAGCGCTCTCCCCATGTCAGGGGCACAGCGAGGAGGCACCTGCCAGCTCTCACACAGTAGCTGCTTCTCTCTAGCCCCACAGCTCTACTCTTTGGGAGTAGGAGTGAGATGAGGATGTGTGTTATTCTCCTTCTCCTCAGGTAGCACTGACCAGGGCAGGGCAAGAGTAGAGCAACCAGGACCCAGCCAGGCTTGTGCTCAGTCTCAAGAGCAACCTCAGCAGGTAGGTATCCTTGTCCCCATTTTGCAGATGAGGAAACTGAGGCTCAGAAAGAAGAAGGCAAACTGAGGTCACATAATCTAAGGTGTTTTGACCCAGGTCACATTGAGGGAGGGGCCACCTCACCCCTCCATCCTCCATAGATCTATCCTGGCAACCCAGACCTCACAGCGTCCAGAGGCCCCCTCAGGGGTGTGGCTGTCTCCCTTCGAACAGAACTATTTTTAGTGCCGACAGCAGGGGCTAGGGGCCGAAGCCAGGAGTGACAATGGGGGGAAGGGGGTGGGGCAGCTGGCGGCCGCCCCCGCACCCAGAAGCCGCCCCATTTCCTCGAGGAACCAGGCTGTGCACAATACAAGGAAAGCCGAGTGGGGAGCGGCTGGGGGCTCCTGTGGGGGAGCTGACCTGGCCCATCAGGGCAGCTGGGGGCCTGGAGGTGGCCTCCGGACCAGGGGGAAATGGACAGTTATTAGTCTAGCTGCCTGACGGGCCAGGAGGGACCTCTCATGCACTATACTCACACACACTCATACTCCACAGGCATACTCGCATACTCATACACACACACACACACACACACATTTCTCACATACATCACAGCCTTTCTCTGCCCCTATCTCTCTCTCACATACACCAGGGTCTTTTATTAACTTCTAGGCCAGCCTACAGCCTCAGCACCTGCCTCGGAGGCAGAGAAGTAGGGGTGGGGGCTGAACAACGTAAGAGGATACAGAGATCAAGCAGAAGTTGACTTGGGAGGGTCAGGTGGGAAATGCTGTCACAAGCACCCCAGGCACTCTGCCAGGATCCTGGCCTCCTGGGAAGAGGTGTCGCTGCTGCAGAGGGTCCCAGTTAGGGCTAGGGCTCCTAGTCAAGGTGGGCTGTGTGGCAGGAGCAAGAGAGTGGTACCTAAAACCTGGAAGGCAGGGCCTCTTCCTTGCCACTCAACAAAGGGGGTTCCTTTGCCTGGGCAAGGGTGCTGAATTGAATTTGATGTCTGAGGTTCCTGGGTGTACTCCAGGAACTCGCTTCTCCCTTCCCCCATCCTGAACTGCCAGCCACTGCAGACTGAGCTCTGGTGACACTGCCTTTGCATTCTGCCCCCACATCCTCCTTTACACCATGCCCCCTGCCAGGGGTGCCTTCTCGGCCTCCCTATTCTCCTACCACTATTCAACCTCTGACAGCAAGGACAGTGACATTCTCATCTGCTATCACATCCCAAAACCACAGCATCTGGCACAGGGTAGAGACTCAGTAGATGTCTGTGGAATGAAATGCTTGCTTCCTCCTGGAGACCTGTCTTCTCTAACCACAGACAAAGCTATGGACTTCCTGATGGCCCAGTGAGGCACATACATTTACCCCTGTTTGTGGGAGGAGAAAACTGAGGCTCAGCATGGAAGGATACAGTTTGCTGAAAGCCTCACAGAAAACAGGCCTCTCTAGACCAGGACTCCCGGACTGTCCTCACAAGCTCATTCCTACCCCCACCATCAGCTGTCAAGTCTGAAACTGCTGTCATCTATATGCCAGCATGAGATTCTTGCCAGAGCAGTGGAGTTGGGAAATGGCAGGGGGTTCCAGGTGTGTGCTAGGGATGGAGCCAATAGGACCAGTTGATGGACAAGAAGCAGAGGGCAAAGAGGAGGAGACAAGGCGGTCCCCAGGTGTTGGGGCTGAGAGAGAACTGGAGGAGCGAGTTCTTCCCTGAGTCGGGAGAAATGCAGAAGAAACAAGTTAAAGCGCACGAGCTCAGGTGAGAGGCTACACCTGTGTCACAGACCCATCAGCGTCGTCAGCGTCTGGGAGGGCTAAGATTACAGGGTTGAGTTACACAGCCTTGAGTGAGTCCACCGTGTGCAGTTCTAATAGTCATCCATGCTGGTCCAATGATTTCTTTGATTTGGGGGTTGGCCACTCTGAGAATGAGGGCCTCTCCCATCCTCCCAGGACCTTTCTGGAACCAGGTTCTCCTTCACCTGGGCCAGAGGTACCCTAAGGACCAGAAAAGGGGAACACATCCTGGCAACTGTGACCACTAAAGCAGTTTAAGCCATGTTTGAACAGTCCCCGGCCATACAGTTGACACCTGGAACAAAGCCAAATCCCAGAGATGTAATGATGAGAGAAGCCACCAGGCACAGTGGTGCTCACCTGTAGTCCAAAGGCTGAGAGGCAAGAGGCCAGGGATCATTTGAGTTCGCGGGTTCAAGACTACCCCAGGCAACACAGTGAAACTTGGTCTCAAATAAAGCAGCTGAGTGCAGTGGTAGGCAACTGTAATCCCAGCTCCCTGGGAGGCTGAGGCTGGGGATTGCTTGAGTCCGTGGGATAGGGACTATCCTGGGCAACATAGCGAGACCTAGTCTCAAAAAAAAAAAAATATGAGAGAAGTCAAGCACAAAAGAGTACAAACTCCCTGTCTCCACTTACATGAAATTCAAGAAAAAGCAAACCAATCATTAGTGCCATAGGTCAGGTTAACAGGGATCTGTGGTCAAAAGGTGAGCTGGTGGGTGGTGGGTGAGTGTTCTACATCCTGACTGGGTGGTGGTTATAAGGAGGTGTGCATTTGTCCAACCTCACAGAAAGGAACACTTTTTTATTTTATTTATTTATTTATTTATTTGTTTGTTTGTTTGTTTGTTTGTTTATTGAGACTAGTTCTCACTATGTTGCCAGGGGAACCACAGACTCACATTGCCTAGGGTACCATGGACTCAAGCAATCCCCAGCCTCAGCCTCCCAGGCAGCTGGGCTTACAGGTGCACGCCACCACACCCAGCTATTTTTTGAGACGAGGTCTCTCTGTGTTGCCCCAAATGGGTCTCAAACTCGCAGGCTCAAACAATTCCTAGTCTCAGCCTCCCTTCCTTGGCTGGGATTAAAGGCACATGCCACTGCACCCAGCCATGGTATACTCTATTTAAATCAAAGGGTACCATTGATTTTTTTTTTGAGGTGAGGTCTCGCTATGTTGCCCAGGGAACCGCAGACTCTCATTGCCTGGAGTACCCAGAACTCAAGCAATCCCCAGTCTCAGCTTCCCAGGGAGCTGGGATTACAGGTGTGCACTATCACGCCCAGTTATTTTTTGAAATTAGGTCTCACTATGTTGCCCCAGGTGGGTCTCAAACCTGCAGACTCAAGCAATTCCCAGTCTCAGCCTCCCATCCTAGGCTGGGATTAAAGCTGCATGTGACCACAACTGGGTACTATAGATTTTATATTGATTTTATCCTAATACAACTGATTTTTTTTTCCTGGCACCATCCTTTCAACCTTGAGAGTTTATCACTGTGAATAAGTCAGACTACATTTTTTCTGGTAATGGGGAATACATCCTCCCAATAGTGTCTGAGGCCCAGCATTGAGGTTATACAGCAGTGAGTTTCACTTATTTCCAGGTACAGAGAGTACAGAGGAGAGAGAGCTGGTACTTACTAAGTATCAGTTACAGTGGCGGCAGAGTTCTCTTCCTGGGTAACTCACTTTCCCCAGCACACAGTGAAATGTGTGCTCCTATCCTTCCCAGCTCACAGAAAAGGGAAAAGATGGCCAGGAAGGGGATTTGAACTTGACGGCCTGCTTCAGAGCCACCCTGCATCATGGAGGGGGGGTACTGGGGCCATCATTCAGCCTTCTTGATGGTACTACCAAAGGAGTAACTGGCACATCTGGTGAGGGGGTACCTTTGCTCAGTTATGGGTCCTTTACCTGAGGAGTCTGGAGTAGCCATGGCCTGGCCTGCCCCCATTCCACCCCTGGCTCTCTCCACTGGGACTACACACACTGCTTCCTCCCCTTGCAGCTATTCCCTCCTCCTCCCAGCCTCTTTCTTTCCTCCTCATCAGGGCCCTGGTTACATCTTCTCAGGCCTTTATCTTTCCCCTCAGCTGCTCTTTGTGGTGTGATAGGGAGGGTTATCTACCGCCATCCTCTCCTTCCTTCTTTGCTGGTCTGGGCCTTAACGCCTCCCACTCAGGCTCAGTATGCTCCAGCTTCCCCCCCTCACCGATGGCCACTTTCAGGAGGCAGATCCAGAGAATGAAAGTAGGGAAGTCACTAAAGGAGCTTCAGGTATCCCAAAGACCTCTCAGCCCCAGGTTAGCTGCATGTCTCTCCAATCTGGCCAGCTTGAAAGCAAGGTTGTATGCACTCCTATCCCTGCTTAGACACTTACTAGCTGTGTCATCTAAAAAGAACCATTTAAACTCTCTGTACTTCAATTTCCTCTGCTGAAAAATGAGATTTCAGACAACACCTTCCAGAGTGTTCTGGAAGGATAAAATAAGATGCATCAAGCACTTAGCAGAGAGCTCGACAGAAAATTTATCTTAACACAGGATGCCACGCAACAGTGCCAACGGGCTTTGTAAGTCACAAATCCCTAACTCACCTGTGGTTGTGTCCCTGTGCCATGTTTCTGACCCACAGAATGCAGAACTCTGAGGGACAACTTCCCAGAGTCCCCCTAATTACCGCAGCTATTACCTACCATACTAGCCTTATCATGACATGACTGATAACATCCCTAGGCTCCTGAAAGTCAAGGTCCATCCCCTTTGAGACAGAGATAAAGTCCAGGAATACTCTAGAACTGTAGCCCTCCCGCTAAGCCCAATGTCCCCCGAGGGGGGACAAGAATCCCAAACAGGAAGAAGTCATTCCATTTCACAGATCCAGAAACTGGACTCAGAGAGCTTTGCTCACCAGGCCTGAAGGCCCAAGCTCCTTCCTTCACTATCCCCAGTTGACTGCCTGGTGTCCTGTTCAGCCCTCCACCCTTCACACCAAGAGGGAAGGGGTGCTCTTTTGAGCTCCTCCCACACAAACTCCCTGCTTAGCAAGTCATCTCCCCAGTTTTCCCCAGGTACTTGCCTGTCTTTCCAGATGCCTTCTGACACTGGTCAGCCTAGGCAGAGTTAATGCAGATCACCTGTACATTCCCTCCCGATTCTAGGGACTGGTGTCATCTGAGTCTTGGGTGCCCCAGGCCTGGATTTGTTCACAACTATTACTAGCAGCTACCATATGGGTGGACCCTCATTTCCATCTTAAACTGTGGCTCAGGGGAATGAGGTGAGCTACCCAGCCACATAGCTAGGGAACATGTGAGCTGGGGTTGAAACACAGGTCTATCTGACTCCAAAATGCTTAATATCAGCCCTCAAGGGCTCAGTAAGGTAACTTCTTTCCTACGTCTAGCCCTCAGTTCCCTCATCTCTAAAATGAACTCAGTAACATTGCAGCTCATGAGAATTAAATTGCATGATTTATAATGTGCCCAGGCGGTACCTGGCACATGGGTGTGGCATTGTGAAGAAGCTAGGGACAATGGGGTAAGGTAGAGCGAAGGTCAACGGCCAGCTTCTCCACTTTTGCTCATAAAGATACTAATGCATCCTGAACCTAACTAGACCTGCCTAGAAAGCAGGGACAATAAGTCCCTTTCATATGCTGCTAGTGCTGGTCCCCAAGGCTAATACTTTTACGTTAATAACATGGCTCTCCTACATATGAAAAGTAAGCATATGCCAAAAATGCATGTAATTCATTAGCTTTAACTCACCCATAGGACAGTGATGCTGATTCAAAGCATGTGAGAGAATCTAAAAAGCTTCTAGTCAATACAAGACAAAATACTGAAATAAGATTGTGCAGTGGTTAATGTCCTACAGGACAAAGCAATTGTAATCTTTGGGATGATCTCTTTTATAGGGAAAAATCATTTGCAACTTAAATCTACCAGTAAACATATAACTTCCCTGAGTTTGCTAATACATAAACAAATGAAAAGCCAACAAAGATCTATTTCCCCTAGAGAGTTAGAACCTTTGAGGATCGGGAGCAGGAGTCTGATTGGACTATCAACCAGCACATTCCTGGATGAACACACAACCCTCCTTTTGCATTATTTCCAGGCTCTAGATCCTTTTTGTTAACCTAAGGATAAAATGCAGTGAGAAAGGTAGGAGTGAGATTGTAAAAGTTCAAGTGCTGAATGCCTTAAATCTTACTTTTTGTGTATTGTCTCTGTCTAGAACAACCAGAATATGCAGGGAGTTCTTAGTTGCCCCTATGTTAACCAAATGAGGTAGACTGGGAGTGGGACACTCACAAGATGGAACTATTTGCAGACAGCCTTATTCATCTTTATTTCCTTCCAGAACATTCTGAACATCAGCTCTGGGGTTAGTGTAAGGTGATGCTGCACACCACACAATCCACAGGATCCTTTACACGGAGTCCTTGCCCACCCACAGAATCCTTGGGGGAGCCTGGACAAGTCTTTAGTTTCATTATTCAACAATGATTTCCTGGGGGCAAACATACTGCCAAGCACTGTCCCAGGCACTTGGGATGAAGCAGAAAACAAGTCAGACCCAGTCCCTATCTCCATGGCCCTGGAATCTAGACAGATAGTTAACCAGAGACAGAGTTAACCAGAGAGAGGCTAAGCAATCACAGATCTCCACAAGCACTAAAAAGGGAAGGAACAGGGGTAAGCAGGGGCAGGCCCTCCCACTGTAGAGAAAGATGCCTAAAATAGCATAGAAGAGGTGACATTCCAGCTGAGGGACAAGGAGTGAGAGGATGCCAGCCCATGGAAAAGCTAAAGGAAAGACATCCTTGTAAAGGGTACAGCATATGCAAAGGCCCTGGTACACGCACAGGCTTCAAGGAACAGAGAAGCAGAGTGACAGGCAGTAAGATAAGAGAAGAAAACAGAATCTGCATTGTGATGGGTTGAGGGGAGTATAGGTAAAAAACCTAGATTCAATTCTAAATAGGATGGCGAGGTATGGAGTGATTGCATCAGGCACTTCCATTATCCCATCTAAGAAATGAAGGAGGTGATCCAAGTTTCTATTTCTATAGGGACTCTATAGGGACTCTAACTGAGGAGGTTAGAGAGTGAGGTCCCGGAGCCAGGAATATCAACATCCCCTGAAACAGATCAGACCCTCTGAGGCCCAACAACCTGTATCCTAACAAGCCCTCCAGATAAATCAATAACCTTTAAGCTAGAAGTACAACCCAGAGTCGTCACCTGGTGGTGGTCTGTGGGAACTACAGCTGGGCTGCCAGTACCATCCATTCTTTTGACAGCAGTCAGAAGAGGAAGGACTTTTGCCACCATAAGAACACAGATCACAATCATGAATGGGGCTGGGATGGAAGGGGTAGAGGTTCAGATGTGTCCATGTGAGAACACTCAAGTTTTCACCCTGCTGCCCTTGGGATAAGAGCCAAATTCTTCACACAGTCCAGCCTCTCCCTATTTCTCTTCATTTCCTCTCCTCTCACTCACCTACTTCCTTGCTGTTTCTCAAATGTATCAGCTATGTTCTCCTGTCTAGGTTTTGGTATTTGTTGTTCTCTTTGCCTGAATGCTCTTCCCACAGACGTGCTCCTTCACATCATGCAAATTTCTTTTGAAATGCCTCCTCCTCTGGGAAGTCTTCCATGACTATCCTCACCACAAAACTCTGTCCCCACTCTTTTTCTGTGACTCTGTGTTCTTTTTTCTGGTAATATCTTATATATTTATTTGACTTTCAGCTGTCCTCTGTGAGAACCTGAATTTCATTAAGGTAGGAATGTTTGGGCTGTTCACCATTGTATGCCCAGTGCAAACAATAGGCGTTCAATAAATATTTACTGAATGAATGAATATTCTCTGTAAGGCAAGTATTACCACCCCCTTCCCCACTGATAGGGAAACCAGGGTTCAATGAGGTGATATGACTCACTCAAGTTCATATAGTAAGTGGCTGGGGTCTACATTTGAAATAGGACTTCTGGAAGCTATAGTGTGAGCCAAGCACCTTGAAAGCACCTTCATGAAAGCACCTTGAGGTCCCTGAGGCTAGAGAGTTTCCAACCAGGAAACTGTCTCCATCACCTAAGACCAGCAAGCAGCAGCTTTGAATTCTAGAAAATGTTCTTCACAGTAAAAGGACAGAGGTCAAGAATCCAGTTTCAAGACTCCAAGTGAGGTAGCACTGTCAGGAGCCCTGAGCAATTCCCAGTGACTGGGGATACCCCCAGGCAAAAAGCAGGTCGAGGACATGATCCAGACATCCTGCAGTAGGTCCCAAGGTCTATGTATATCCAATCTCCTTGCTAGCTTACATAGCAAGCTATATTAAATGATCTGACCAAACTCTTTTGCAAATACAAGCACAATGGGTAGAGATTTTGGTTTTATGTTGTTAATTCTTTTTTTTTTTTTTTTTGAGACTAGGTCTCGCTATATTGCCCAGAGTAGTCCTGATGGACTCAAGCAATCCCCAGTCTCAGCTTCCCAGGGAGCTGGGATTACAGGTGCCTGCCACCATGACCAGCTGCTTTTTTTGAGAACCAGGTCTTGCTTTGTTGCCTGGGGTAGTCTTGAACCCACAAACTGAAACGATCCCTGTCCTCTTGCCTCCCAGCGCTTGGATTATAAGTGCACGTCACCATGCCCAGCTTATGTTGCTAATTTTTAATAGACTTTATTTTTTAGAGAAGTTTCAGGCTTACAGAAAAAAATGTGCAGACATTACTGTCTCCATATATTCCTTCTCCCCAACATACTGCTTTGTCAGTGGATACTTCACAACAGTGTGCTCCATTGTAAAGACTGAAGAACCAATGTTGATGCTTATTATTGACTAAGGCCCAGCCTTTACATTCAGCTTGACTCTTCATGTTTTATGCTTCCATGGGTTTTGACAAATGCATTTTGCCCCATATCCACCATTACGATACCAGACGGAAGTGTTTCACTTGCTCTGAAAATGCCCTTTGCCCTACTTATTCATGTCTCCTCCTGTCCCCAAATCCTGGCAACCCCTGATCTTTTTATTGTCTATAATTTTGCCTTTCCAGCACAGTGTGTTTGCTTAGTTTTAATAGACAAGGATCTGCCAGGAAAGCAACCTCCACGTAAACTGGGAGGGACCGGCTTAGGTTTGGTTCAGAGCTGGCATAGAACTGCTCACATTGCAGCCCTGCGGTGGCCATGTTCAAATTGCAGAGCTCCTGTTTCCACTGGAGTCACAGCAATCCCACCTGTAGCTGTGCCTACCAACTACCTCTGCTGTTTTCTACGTATTTTGCCCAAATATTTGCATGTTAACTTATTCTAATTACTTTTCTTTTAAAATTAGGATAGTATTTATGTTTAAAATTACATTTAAAACATGAATAAACAGCAGAACTACCCTGCATCATAGTAAGCACGGTTGCACAAGCATTGCTGGAGAGTGCCAGCTCCTCAAAATGCACCTTCCTAGGTAAGCAACTCATCCATGATTCATGACATTCACACAGTTCCTCTCCATGTGCTACATGGTGTGTGGAATGCTACTCCATTTTACAAAGGCTGGAACTCAGGTTTGGACAGAATAAGATCCCTGGATGGAGCAATGGAACTGGAAATTGGAGCCAAACCCTCATTCCTAACTAGCCAGCATCCAGCCCTAGATTTCCCTGAACCTCCTAGAAAACTCGATTTGGGAAGCTAAACATTTCAGGCCTGAAGAGTATCCAGAAAAGGGTGGGAGAGCAGATAGATGAAGCACAGGTTCTTACCTGAGTCCCAGCTTGGCTATGACACATACTCATGCCTTTCAAGCAGTCATCTTTCTCTCTGATGCTCAGTTGTCACATCTGTAAAATGGGGATTATGTCACCAAAGTGTGTCTACCAATGTGGAAATCAGGGTTCATAACAGGGAAGTGATCTGTCAGTGTTAAATGGTGATGGGATGATCCTCTAAGGACATGCTCTATTTACTCAGTAAGGTCCCCATGGCTCCTTCAAAGCCTAATTTGAAACTCATAGGACACAGCAAATGTGAGGGTCATCTGTCCTGGCCACCATTCCCCCCATCAGTCACATCAAGAAGTATCTGAAAACACCTATGGCATTTTCATAGGACAGCTATGGCTCTGACCTTAGAAGCATGGACCTCAGCTCTAAAACAGGCCTCAAAACCATTCCTTCCTCTCCACCTCCACTATTACCACCTTATACATTTGCCACCACCTCTTATAAGGACCACTTCTTGCTCCCCTCTTCCTCACTCCCTGTGTAGACACCAAGGAGATCTTTCTAGATGTAAAATCACGTGGCGTTGCTCCCTTGCTTAAACCTCCCGCAGTTCCTTACTGTTCTTAAGCCTAACTCCTCTACATGGTGCACAAGACCCTGCCTACCTCTCCAGTCTCATTTCCCACAGTCCTCCTTCAATTCCTCCACCCACTCACGTATGTTCAGGCCACATTGGCCTCCTCCATGTGCCCTTCATGCAGCAGGCAAGTTACTATCTTAAGACCTGTGCCCACGCTGTTCCTCCTCCTTGGTCAACCCATACATGCATCCTCCTTGTCTTTACTGGGAAAACTCTTCCTCCCTCTCCCCACTAGATAGCTTTTCCCTCCTGTGCTCTCATACTCCCCTTCCACCCACTTTTCAGTATCTCTTAGCAGTAATCTCAGTTTGAGATGAGACATTCATCTGATTGCTTTTTCCTCACTTGACTGAGCTCCACCAAGCCAGAGACACTGATGTGTTTCCCAGCATGCACTGAGAACCTAGGGCTGTCGCCCCAAAACAGGAGTTCAGGAAAACCTGCTGAATGGCAGGCTGCAGGCACCATGAGCAGCCACCCAAGGGAGAGGGTGAGTTCATCTCCTCCACCAAGGGGACTAAGCTCTACAAGGAGAAATGAAAGGAAGGCAGAAACTTGGGCCAAAGCTAGCAGGCAGAGGGAATGCCAAAGACAAATCAGCATGAAAACAGCATGTGTTCTGCATGAAGAGACATGGGCCAGGTATCCTGCTGTGCAAGAGAGTATATGTGTACAGGCCAGTGAGAGAGCAAGCCCCTTGTCCAGCTCCTTACTGTGAAGTTCGAGCAAGTCACCGGGCATTTCTGAACCTTGGTATCCCCAACTATGAAATAAGCACGCAGAAAATGTTCATTAGAGAAGATTAGAGATATTCATTAGAGAGTATCCACACTCTGGGGCTCTAGGGCTACCCAAACATCCCAATGAACCCCCAGTTCTGTTTGGCTACTATTGCTGCATCACCAATCACAATAGTATTTAGTGGCTTTAGAAAGCAATTCTTCTTTTTCCTCACTGTTTCATGATCAGGAACTTGGGATAATTTCAGTTGGACAGCCTTTGCTTGGCTGTAGTCAGATACTGACCAGGCCATTGTCACCTGGAGACTCAGTGGCATCTGTTGGAGGGTCACCAATATGTTGCCTTTTCACCATGGTCTCATCACAGATGTTGATTCTCTACATCCCCTCAGTTTCAGGCAGCCAGCTTGATGACAGCCACCCCTATCTTTCCAGCTTATTCTCTCCAGTACCCGAACCCTGACAATCCTTCAATCCCACTGAAACCTCAACTCACTTGAACCCACCATCTTTCCCCTCTGCACTTCCCTCCTAGATGACTCAAGGCCATGGGTATCATTATCCCCACACACTGCACACTCCCATGATCCCCTCTTGCTCAACAGTAACTAGTTAACATCCACTCTGCGCCTCTGTGCTTGTCCCCAGCATGGAATGTGGCCAAGAACAACCCTTCCACCCTCAACCCCCGGGACTGATCTCATCTTCCTTATGATGAGTAGCTTCTGTGAGGTTTTCAGCACTGCCTGAATAATCACACTTTGTTCCCTTGATCCATTGGTTCTCCCCAGGCATTTCCTTCCTATCTTCTCCTCACACTTCCATCACTGCCTCCCCTCTGTGCATTAAGCTGAAGACCTTGAATCCTATTTCAATGGGAAAGTTTCAGCAATCAGAAAACATTCCACAAGCTTCCACTGCATAGTTACCTACCTATGATCATATCCACTTGTAAATATTCTGCCCACTCTCTCTGACTATTGACATGCTATCTGTGCTCAAGTCACGGTCAAACCCTACACTTATGCATAGACTTATATGCTTCCTTCTCTTCAGGTGTACCATTCTAAACACTCTCTTCTCCATCTTGTATCATCATTACCTTCTAAGCTACTGGATCATCCTCATTGACTTAAAAGCCCATAAGATTTCTACATTTAAATAAGTTTTATCAACTCCACTTTGCTCTCTTTCTACTGCCCCATCCTCAGTCCTACAGCAAAGCTCGTCAAAAAGTTGTCTATACTCCACAACAAACCCTAGAGATGTGACTGGAGAACTGAGGTTAGTGAGAGGGGAGAGGGAGGGTTAGGAGCAAAGAAAGGAGGGCTTAATGGACTGGTGGCAGATAATGGTGCTTTGGTGGTGAGTGTGGTATGAGAACTTACATTTGAAGAGGTGTGAACCTATATCCTTAAAACATACAGTGTTGTAAATTAACATTGCCACAATAAACATAATAAAATAGGGTAGTCAGATAAAGAAAATAATTTCTCTACTTTACATCTTCAATGTCTGCATGACTCTCCTACCATTACAAAAAAGATACCAGAAAAAGTTCCAAATATAATACAAAGAATATCCAAATATCCATCACCCAATTTTCCATCTTTGTGTTCTCTCTCTTTCTCTCTTTTTCTCTTTACCTCTCCCCTCCCTTATTTCCTCCTCCTGAATTCTTTTGCTCTAAGTTACAAATTTGATTCCTTTCATCTCTAAAAGCCAACGTGTGTTTCCTAAAAGTTAAGGTCTCTTACAATAACCAAATGCAGGGACTTTAATATTGATAAAATATAATATCTAATCTACAGATCTTGTTCAGCTAATTGCTCAGTTATCCCTTTAATATTCTCTACAGCAGTTCACAGGTGATAAGGTGGTGGGAGGTCCCCAAGTAGGTAATAATGTAAAATAAAATAAATTTTTTAAAAAATATCCTCTACAGCAAATGAAACTAGTGTTTTCTGGTCCAGCACCTCATACTGCATTTCATTTCCTTCACCTCTACCAGCTCCTCAGTCTGCTTTTCAAGACTTTAACATTTTTGAGGAGTGCAGACCAGTCATTATGTAGAAATGAGATTCATCTAATGCTTCCTCATGAATCAGTGCAACATTTTGGCCAGAAACACCACTGTGGGGAGGCCTGTCCCTCTCAGCACATCATTTCAGGAAGCACATGACATCAAATCACCCCACTGCAGGTTATGTTCACTTGGATCACTTGGTTGAAGTGGTGCCTGCTGGGTTTCTCCACTGAGAAGTTATTGTTTTAACCTTTACAATTAATAAAAAGCAGCTCCTCAAGCTTTACTTCACTGTTGCAACATCCTTAAATCATTCTCTCCTGAAACATATTTCTACAGTGGTTGCAAAATGCTTATTTTCTGATTCCTATTCTCTGTATATACTTTCTCCCTTGAGAAAGGTTTTCTAGGCTGGGCATGGTGGTGTGTGCCTGTAATCCCAGCCACAAGGGAGGCAGAGGCTAGGAATCACTTGAGTCTGTGGGTTCAAGACTACCCTGGGCAACATAAGAGAGACCTACTATCAAAAAAATAGCTGGGCATGGTGGCTGCACCTGTAATCCCAGATACCTGGGAGGCTGAGTCTAGGGATAACTTGAGTCCATGGGTTTGGGACTACCCTGAGCAACACAGTGAGACCTAGTCTCTTAAAAAAAGAAAGAAAGAAAGAAAGAAAGAAAGAAAGAAAGAAAGAAAGAAAGAAAGAAAGAAAGAAAGAAAGAAAGAAAGAAAGAAAGAGAGAGAGAGAGACAGAAAGAAAAAAGAAGGGTTTTCTATATGTGTATAGGCATGTGTATGAGGATGTATATATTTCTATCTCTCTTACTTTCTTTTAATCTTACGATAATCAGTCTTTTGCTCCCACCATTCTACCTAAACTCTGCTTCTGTCAAGGAGAATAGCACCTTCCTCTTGGCTCAGTCACTCTTAGTTCTCACCCTTGAGCTCTCAGCAGTTTTTGACACAGGTCACCAATTCTGGCCCCTTCGAAATGGTCTCCTGACTTGATTCCCAGGATTCAGCCGTTGCCCCTTCTCTGGCCCCTTGGGTGGGCCCTTGGCTCTTAGAGTTGGCCATCCTGAGGCTCAGCACGTGGTTTTCTCTGCTGTTTAAGCTCACCTCTTTGGAGATCTCACCCAGGATCAAGGCTTCCAAAGCCATCTCTACATTGATGATTCTCATATTAGTCTACTTGGGCTGCCCAAATAAGATACCACAGACTGGGCAGCTTAAAAACAGGAATTTATTTTTACTTCTCACAGTTCTGGAGAATGAAAGTCCAAGATCAAGGTGCCAGCAGAGTTGGTTTCTGGTGAGAACTCTTCCTGGCTGGCTGCTTTCTCTCTGTGTCCCCACACGGCCTTTGCTCTGTGCACAGGGAGAGAGAGAGTGCATGCTCCGAACTCCTTTCCTCTTCTTGTAAGGACTCTGATTCTACTGGATGAAAGTCCCACGCTAATGACCTCTTTTCACCTCAATTGCCTTTTTAAAGTCAACAGTCTCACGGGGTGGGGGGGCTTCAATATCTGAAGGGGGGGGGGAACGACACAATTTAATCCATCACAGCTTTCATAATTACATCTCCAGGATGGACATCTCAGCTAGCTCAAAATGATACATTCAACCTCAAATTAGGCATCTCTAGTGGAACTCAAATAGGTGCCTCGAATTTAACAAGTCCTGAATGGAACTGTTAATACCTCCCTCCTTGAACTTTCTTCTCCCAATGTTCTTTCCTACAGCTTTGCTCACCTCAGTTAATGACAAATTTATTCTTTCAGTTTTTCTGGACAAAACTTCAGTGTTATCCTCAATTCCTTTCTTTCTCAAACACCCCATACCCAACCTGTTCTTTTGACTTTACTTTCAATATAACCCCAGAGTCTGACTTTGGGCCAAACCTTCATCATTTTCATCTGGATAATGGCAGTAGCTTCTTACTTGGTCTCCCTGCTCCAGCCCTCATTCCCATTCCATTTCCTCTCACCCAGCAGCTGTAGACATCCTGTAGAAATGTGAAGCTCATTCTGTCTTCCTTCTGGCCCCAACCCTCCAATATCCCCCACTTTACTCAGTGCAGAATCCTGCAGTTGCTTACAGACCATCTGTAATCTAGCCCCTGGGGAAGCATCTCTCTTACATCACCTTCCACTTACTCAACTCAGCCCCCCTTTCTACTGATTGTTTCTCAACACCACCAGGCATGAGCTTACTTGACAGTCTTAAGCCGTTTGCTCTACTTGGAACAAGCTTCTCCCGTATACCCTTGTGGCTCTCTGTCTTACCTCTTTTAGGTGTTTTCTGAAGAATCACCTTCCCAATGAGGCTCATTGTCATCTGACCTACCATATATCACTCCACAGAACTTGGGATCCATTAGAACAGGCACCCCTAGTAATAATAACCCCCGTTGATTTGCATCCTTGCTGTGTGCCAGCATATTTTAAAGGGCTTTACTCACTCATTTAACCCCTACATGAGGTGAACCTATGAGATAGTTATACTACAATAATGTTGTATTAACAAATCACCCTCCAAATCTGTAACTTACAGCAACAAATATTAACTTGCCCCTCTCTCATCTGTTTGGGGTTTGGCTGATCTCAACTGGACTTTTTTGGCTCCAGATCAGGTCTGCTATATATGTCTCTCATTCTCTTGAGACCAGCTTGTTTGATGCTGGAAATTTAGATAGAAGTTATTGCTTCCCTCAATTGACACAGAGAAATCACTTCCTACCTGTTTTGCTTCCTGTCATTCAAAAGAGATGTAGTTCTTAAAAAATACAATTTAAAACTTAATGTAGCTTAAGCACTGCCATGCAAAAGTGTTCTTATCCCAGATTTTGCTACAGCAACTTTGACTGGGACTCTATCTCAAAAGATGTAATGTATCAGTGACATTCTTATCCTTGTGACAAAGACCATAAGGGAACCCTCTGAAGGTCTTGGCTGAAACTTGACTTTATAGCTTTTATCTGCATTCTCCTGGCTAAAGCAAATCACATGACCAACCTGGAATTTAAGTTGTTGTTTTAATTTTTTTCGAGGTCACACTGGTTTATGACACTATATGTGATTCAGAGACTTTAAGTTGAAGCATAAAAATGGCACTTATGACTTGGAAGCAAGCTAAATGCCCCAAAACTGGATGAGAACTGGATGAAAAAATGTGGTAGATATACACTATGGAATATTACTCATCAATTAAAAATGATAAATTTGATGATTTTATGATAACATGGATGTACTTAGAAGAAATCATATTAGCAGAAACAAGTCAAAAAGAAAAAGACAGAAACCGAATAGTTTCACTAATATATGGGATACAGGGAAAAAATAAACAAAAGTCATGAGGAAAAGTCAAAACAAGCTAAGCACCAAACTGAAGCAACTTTGGGCAGGGAGGAAAGGAGGGAAATGGTGGGCGGAGGGGGAGGTAAATCCCTGGGATTACAAGGATGTGAAATTTATATATAAATAAATCAAAATAAATAAATAAAATGGGCAAATGGATAAATGTTAATCTATTAAAGGAATAAAGTACCATTCTCTCTCACTCAAAAAAAAAAAAAAAAGTGCTTGTGTTACCATCCCAGAGCACCCAGTCACCTGTACCTTTAGGGCTGATCATTTAGAAGGAGAAAGCTTCTGAAACTATTTATTCCAAAAGACCCTCTGGGTTTCAGTTCAAGCTGTATATTTAGTCTTGTGTTTAGGACATATCACTCTGAACTGGACTGAGTCCTTTCTCTGGGGACAAACCTTAATAAGCAAAACTTTTTCTTTTTTTTAATGGATACATCTAGTACCAATGGATTCAGGAGTATCAAATCCTGAAAGGGAGAGTGACAGTACATAAACAGTAGTCTCACTTGCCACAAAATTCATCATGTTATAGCTTCTTTTCCCCTCTCTTTTGCTTCCTTTTTCTTTCCTCCATTTCTTCTTTCCTTCTTCCCTTTACCTTCTTTTCCTTTCCTTCCTTTTTAAACAGATAAGTAAACTAAGACTAGAGAAATCAAATAATATGTCCAAGCTTATACTGCTAGTAAAAGACAGAACTAGAATCGAAGGAGGTTGGAGTGAAATTTACAAATTCCATGTACACCAGGGCCAAGAGGCTGGAATTTCTCTAAGATGATGCAATGCCATCAAAAACTATTGAGCAAGAAAGGAACATGGTGACTGATAAATCTTCCTCCAGTGGCAATATGCAGACATGGAAAGGAGAGAAAGGGAGGTCCCTCTCTCCTCCTCTCTTTGTGGTAATCACAAAACTTCAGGATAGAATTGATAAGAGACTGGCTGGGGCAACATCAAAAAAGGGAAAAAATAAAACAGTAAAAGTGAAAACTAAGTAGGAAAATACAGAGGTGATAGACAAGTTGGAGGACATCTTAAATAATTTTTTAAGGAGTATGAAATTAAGATTTGTATTTGCTGTAAAAAAAACTCAGAAAAAATTTACACAAGTCAAACAGAAGTGTTTCAAATTCTCTGCTCTTTCCTCAGATATAGATTCCATTGAGTGTGTAGTAAATTCTTGCTCAACTTTATCTAAAACTGTAAAAATCATGAAGATCTATCCATCTTTAAGTGTGTTTTTAAAGTGAGTTCTGGTCAAATATTTTGTTTTGTCTCTTATTTTTTATCATATAACAGTAACATCAGAACCAGTTTCCCAAGTCAGGAAGTAACATCATCTTCATTCATTTTTATGACTTCGTCACTTGTTAACTGTGACCTTGCATATGTGTTTTACCTTTTTGAGACTTGGTGTTCTTAATCTCTAAGTGGGGATTAAAGTGTATCTGCCACACCATTGCTGTCAGAATTAAATGAATTCATCTAAAGAGACAAACTAAGGGCTCAAAAGATAATAACTCTTCTAGTCATTAATAAGTCACCTTTTTCCATTACATTTATTTAAATAGTTCCAAATATGTCGTATGAGACTTGCAAAGATGGTCACAATAATTCTACCAACTCTGCACACATGACTCTGCAATATGACTTTGATGCTTTTCCCATCGAGAGATGGAATCTATTTTTATTCTTGAATTTGAGCTGGCCATGTGGCTGGTTTTGATCAATACAATGCAGTGAAAGTAATGCTATAGCACTTCTGATCCTAAGCCTCGAGAGTCCTTGGTGCTTTTGTTTTCTTCCTTTTAGAGGCTAATTGTGAGGAAGCATTGACTCCATTGCTGAAAAAACCATACAGAGGAGAAACAAGGCACTCAAGCCCACAGCGCCAGTTGACTGACCGACATGTGAATGAGGCCATAAAGGACCAGCCTGCTTCCCAACTGGGTAGCTGACTCCAAGTGAGGGAGGGAGTAGGTTCAGGCAATACTGTGTACAGCAGAAATAGTTGTCCCAGCTGAGACATGAACAAATTGCCAATTTATACATACATCAGCAAAGAAATGATTGTTGGTTTGTCTCTTTATTTGGTGGTGATCTATTAAGTAGACATAGAAAATAGAATAATTTAAGTTCTTACTGCAGTAAGGCTCTACTGGTCGAGTTTGATGCAAGCTTCATTTCTAGAATGTGACTTTGGGCATGTTCTGACATCTCTCTGAACCTCAATATCCCCATCTTTACAATGGGGATACATTTAATTCTAACCTAATCTGACTGATGTAAAGGATGAAATGAGATGATGAACATTCTTGTATAGCACAGGGCAAGTACAGTCAACATCTTAATGTGGTTGATACTAGTTGTTGTTTGAAAGAAGTCTAGTCTGAGAGTTATGTGGGGAATCATAAACTAAGTGTTAAAGATAATTGAACTCAGCTCTATTACTAATGAACAGTAGAGATTGGTAATTTCTTCAGAGCGCGCGCACACACACACACACACACACACATATACATCAAGCTGGCCTGGGAGATGGAAGAGGTTGGGTCTCAGCTGAGCCTCGCATGGTACAAAAGGTTGTATCAAAAGATTATGTAACTGAGTGAGCACTCTAAATGAGGTCATGGATAGGAGCTGGTATTGGGTGGAAGAATGAAAAACTAACACTGTAGGAGGGGTTGAGATCATAGAAAAAGTATGAGGGTGAAACCTTTGGATATAAGCCCACTTTTCTCGGATGAGATCCCAGCTCCTTACCATGGCATGAATGCCTGCTCAACTCTCCCATCATATTTCCTTTTTTCCCATCATATTTCCTTTTCTCCCTCTCACTCACAGTGCTTCAGCCATCTTGGCCTCTTTCCTCAAACTTACCAAAGTCTTTCTTGACTCAGGATTTTGCATTTATGTTTCCTTCTCAGAGCTACCTTCTAAACCACGCATGCTAAAGTTCTCCCACTTATTCTTTTTTTCATTGCTATTTATCTTTTTCCTTCATAGAATTTATTGCTATCTGAACTTCATTTATTGATTTTATTTCTGATTTTATTATTATTTATTTCTGACTTTAGAAGGTAAGCTCCCTGACAAACTGGTACCTTGCTTATACCACAACCCTAGCAGTTTCTGGTTCATTAATAGCTGTGAAATGAATAACTGTGAAGAAAAGCAGTGGGGGGAAGAGGTATAAAGACCTGAAGAAGGGCATGGTCCAAGAACCATGGAAGTGAAAGATCAGTCATCTCCTGGAAGAGGACTTTAGAGAAGCCTTAGGATCATCTTGTCTAACTGACTCAGTCCACAGGTAGGTAAACCAAGGCTCAGAAAAGAGAAATGACCATTCTAAAAGCACTCAGGAGTCATTTTGTGGAATCCCAGCCCACTGGAGTGAAATGTCACAGATATGTGTGGCAAATATGTCCCAAGAGGTGAAAGCCACTTCCCTAAGGCCACCACTGAATGTCTGCAGTCGCCTTCACTGCCATTCCACAGGGTAGGAGAGTGTCATTTGGGAGCAAAGGTGCCAGTCAAGTGACAAATTCTGAAAGGAGGATGTGGAGAGGGTGGAGAGGCCTATCACTGGGCCAGAAAGCTATTCTGAGGAAACTCAGGGATAATAGCTGGTACAGAAATAACCCAGCTTCCTCACCCTTGTTCCAATCCTCACACCTTTGCCCCACCAGAAGTGAGGCTAACACTTGCATTCCTCTCAGTGACACCTAGAAACATCAGCTTTTAGCAGAGCCTGCAGGGAACAGGGTGATCATCAGATGCAGCCCTGTCCGCTGGGGGCTCACAATCTGATAAAAGAAACAAGTCAGGGGATGAGTCAGGCTGCTCAGTGCTGGAGGCTGGGTCTGGAGGGAAGAAAGGAGAGTTCAAGGGAAGGAAGATAGATCCCCAGAGAAAAGGACACCAACAATTAGTTTGATGGACGACAGAAGTTACTAAGCCCAGAACGTGACAATAACAGAATATTCTGTACAAATGGAGGGTAACAAAATATGTTTCAGAAATACTATGCAGCTTTGATGGGTGGGTGAGAACATCAGGAATTTGAGAAAGGAGGGGCAGAATAGAAGACCAGAAGAGGAAGGACGGAATTTGTCCAAATTATGTAGGAACTTGAATGCCAAAAGAAGAAATTGGGCTATCTTTAGTCAACAAAGTAGAGCCTTGTAAGATTTTAAACTAAGAAGATGACATGAACAGATCTGCATGGTAGAAAATATACAATGGTTGCTTTGGGGAGGTCCCCTGGGCAAAAGAGTGGAAGGGGTGGGGAGCTGACCAAATGGAGAAAACACAAGTCTGGATGGGCAGCTCCAGACAGTACTCCTGTAGACGGCATGAATTGGCTCTCTACAGAATAGTATCGTCACTTGCTCGACTGTACGCCACACCCCTCACTGGTCTAACTTGCAATTGAACTCTAAGTTTGAGCAGGAAAAAAAAAAAAAAAAAGTGCCGTTGCAACCCTAACCCTAGAAGAGGGATCCAAGCAGGAGACTTCAACTCCCAAAATGCTTCGCCCTGCACCTCTGCAGGTCGCGCATGCTTCTCTTCAAGCAAGGTGGCCGCCTTACAGACCGGTGGGACGCACCAGCGGGTTAAGTGCGGGAAACCTAGGGAACGCCATCTTAACTTGGGTCAAACCAACTGTACAGTTAGTGGGAAGTTCGTGTTCTCTCTCTCGTTATCTCGCACAGACACGAAATAAAACACGCTTAACTACTGCGAGTCTCATTCTGATGCTTTACGTAGCTAATTCTTTCCACTTACACCCTCAGGAGGAATTGAACCCTCTCGGTTACAATAGGACGCGCCAGCATGGCCGCACTCTGCTAGATTCCGCTTGGGGCGGGGCCGGAGTAGGTCCCGCCCCGCCTCCTGGTAGGAGGGGGGCTTCCGCTTCCGGCAGCGGCGGCTGCAGCCTCGCTCTGGTCCCTGCGGCTGGCGGCCGAGCCGTGTGTCTCCTCCTCCGCCGCCGCCATATTGTCTGTGTGAGGAGAGTGGAGAGCGGCCACTGCCGCTGCCGCTTCCACCACAGGTACGTTAGGAGCCTCCAGGCGAGATGCTTGGGGAGTGGTGTTGGGCCCAGGATGAGGCAGCGGGACGGGGCCGCCCCTAAGGCTTCTTACCGATTCCCGAGCGGCCCGTCGCCTTCCCCCTACCCCCCCTTCACACTCAGCAGCCTAGGCCCCTGCAGCCCATCGCTGAGGCCCAGGGCCACCCCCTAGGGCGGGGAGCGAGAGTTGGGGGCAGAGGTTGATGTGAGGATGGGAACTGGCTCTCGCGAGTCCGTCTTATTGAGGGGGAGAGGACTGAACTGGGGCGGAGACTAAGGGACAACTTGGAGGAGGGGGGTCTCCGTTGGGGGAAGGGAGGTTGAGGGGTGGGGCCGTAGGGGATACTGGGGGAGGGTGCCTAGGGGAGAGGTGCCTGCTGGGTAGGGTGGGGTAAACCTTCCTGCGGAGCAGAGCAGCTGGAGTGGGGCCATCTGAGGGTCCCTCTGGGAGAGACTGGGCTTCCCACCTGCACACTGGGGTGCACGGTGGAAGAAACCGGGGTGAGATCGCTAGGGAGAAAGGGAAAGGGAACCACGAATTGGGGGTAGAACGGGTGGAGTTAAGGTTAGTTAGCCTCGGTGAAAGAAGAGAGGTATGTAGAAAGGAAGGTCGACTAAAAGTGTTCATGATAGTGTGTGACCTTTTGAAGAGTAGAACTTTGTTTTTATTTGTTTTCTGTAACATTAGAGCATTTCTAGCCTAGACAGGTGATGGGGTGGAGCTTCTGTACTTTTGTTTTGGGGAAGCAAAGTCAGGGTCAGGGAAAGTTGCTACTTGGTTATTACAGTGAGTGGGAAGGAAAGAGTTTTTTTTCAAGGAGGTGGCAGATTAATCTGGGGTGACTTGATTCCATTACAACTGCTAAATTTTGTAGGAGGAGGTTGGGAGAGGAAATGAAAGTTAAGAAGGAAAGATTTTCCTGAGAGTTGGAGCCCTTGTGCCATCTAAGGAGTGGCAGTATAGGCTGGTGGTAAAGAACCACACTGCCTACGCTGTCAAATGCCAGTGCCACTACTACTTAGTTATGTGACTTAGCCTCTCTAAACCTCAGTTTTTCTATCTGTAAAGTGGAGGTGATACTGTTTCCTAGATCATAATTTGTACTATGTAATAAGACAGTTGTGTCAGTTACTTGCCAGTGTCTGGTAGGTAGTGAATTTTGTTCTTCACCATTGTCAGAAAATAATTAGTTGGTATATTTGGAGTTTCTCCATAAAATTTGTGGTCAAGAATCCTACAGTCAGAATATTTTTGTAGTTGTTAGGGTGTTTTGTTTGGTTTATAAGCCAGTTGACATAACTGACTTAGATCTGGGCCTAAAGACTTGAGACCAAAATTAATTCTCTCCTGTTATACACCTGCAGTTTTACCTGCACTGGTTTGTCCTTTGGTGACTTTGAAATACTTGGCTTTCATTTGCTATTGGGGGAGGGTTATGACATGAAGAAAGAATGAAAAGATTGGAGGCTTGCTTGGATTCGTTTATCAACTGATTACAAAGTCAGGTCACCCTGAGGCAACTTTTCTTTAAAAAAAAAAAAAAGCCTAGTTATAGTTTCATGTATGGAATATAGTGAGGAAGAGAAGTACATGTTTAAGAGGAGGTATAGAGGGTTTGTTTCTGAGTAATGGGTGGGTTACCTTACTATTTGCGGATGCACCAGTGGCAGCTTTTCCACAATGTCTGCTTAGTTCTCCTGTTGCTAGCCACTCTCTTCCAGGGTGAGTCCTTGCCTTTACAGTTGTCTCTGTCTCTAAACATACATCTTTACTTCACATACTTTTGAAACAAGGGGAAATTTTCGTTAGGAACTGAGTTTAGAACCTTTCATGGGATTTGGGTTTATAGTAGGCAGAATGACACCCCCTTCCTCCCCAGAGCTGTCTGTACTCTAATTCCAAAACTTGTAAATATATTTGTTATATTGCATGGTAAATAACTGTGGCTGATGTGATGAGGATTAAGCATCTTAAAATAAGGAAATTATTCTGGATTTTGTGGGTAGGCCCAATCACATGAACCCTTGAAAGTAGAAAACTTTCCTAGGAGTCAAGAGAGATGGAGCAAAAGGGAATATCAGGTTCAAATCTTGATTCCTATTTTGCCATTGCAAGAGGGAACCAATATGAAAAGCATGAGCAGGAATTCAGGCAGATGTAGTAGCAAAGACCAGTTCTTTGTGGGAGTAAGAATTGAATTTGGTGAGCAACTTAAATGAACTTGGAAGGGTATTCTTCCCCTGAGTTTCCAGAAAGGAAGACACCTTTTTGGGCCTTGTGAGGCCCTAAGTAGAAGACCTAGCCAAGCCCACCAGCTTCTGACTTAGAGAAACTGTGAGGTAATGAATTTCTACTTAAACTCAGTTTGTGGTAATTTGTTAGATAGCAGTAAAACACCAATATAGATTTTGATACCAGGAGTGGAGTACTGTTACCTAAAAATGTGGAAGCTGCAGTGGATAGAAGTCAAAAGAATTTTGGTTGAAGAGTATGCTAGAACAGGGTGTTAGAACTGTTAATGATTCTGCTATTGAGACTCAGTTGAAAAGTATCCATTGGAAACTGAAGGAAAGGGGATCTTTGTTACATAGTGGCAAGCAAACTTAGTGTATCTTTTCTGGTTTATGGAAAAAAGAATAGAAGTGAGGAACTTGCTTAACAAATTTCTAAGGAAAGTGCAGCCAGGTTTATTTGTGACTATGCTATGATACGGGTCTGACTAATGGGGTGAAACTAATATAAAACCCACCAGGTTCTTGAGGATTTTATTCTAGTACAAGCAGTGACAACTAGGATTGAAAGAGAGTAGATGTTAAAGTTGTCAGATTTTACCCCCACCCCAATTCTATTGGCAGGAAGCTGGCTGGTTGATAAAACTACACAGAGTTGTGTGTGCTGCTTTTCATAGGGGGAAAAGAAAGTTGGGGGAAGCTTGACTCAGAGTGGAACTAGGATCCCAGAAGGGTGAAGCTGAAAGCCATAAGATTTTCTCCTGCCTTTGAATGGAATGAAGTTTGACCAAGATTTTGAAATTGCTTTGGACCAGTGGATCTCTGTCCCCTGTTTCAACTGGAATTTTTCAGTTGTTGTTCTAAGACTGTTCAAACATGCTTTCCCACTGTTGTAAAGAACAATTTTTGTTTTTGTTTTAAGGCATTGTGCTTCAATAGTATACTTAATGTGTTATACTGAGAGCCTTATCCTCACCTGATTTAGAGAAAGATTTTAGACCTTTGAACTGATGGACTTTAGATTTTTGGTCTTTGAGTTGATACTGTAATGAACTGAGATCTTAAGATTATGGATGTTTTTGCCTTTGGGAGAGATAGAAATCTTTGGCAGCTAGGTGGTAGACTGTGATAGTTAGAAGAACCCCACCCCAAGATTCTGTGTCTTCATCACTGGAATCTGAATACATTAATGTTATGTGGCAGAAGCAACTTTGCAGCTGTAATTACCATTTAGGGGTCCTAAGAGTGGAAGAATACCCTGGATTTTCTTGGTGGGTCCATCTGATCAAATGAGCCCGTACAAGTAAAGAATTTTCTCTAACTCGAGTCAGAGACAGGACAGGAAAAGTCATTTGAAGCATAAGAAGGAATGTAGGCAGCCCATTTGACATCCATTGAGGAAGTAGGGACTTCAGTCCCACAACCTCAAGGAACTAAATTTAGTTAATAGTTGAAATGAACGTGGAGCTAGGTTCTCCCCCAGAGTTTTCAACAAAGAATACAGCTCTGTGGTCACCTTGATATTCAGACTTAGTGAACCCTAAGCAAGAAGACCTAACCAAGCCCATATGACGTCTTTATCTGTATAAACTGCTATAATTTATGTTTGTGGCAATTAAGGCACCAGTAGGAACATAAAAGAATTTTTTTGGTGATTCTAATTAAGAAGCTTTGGAGGGCTCTTTTCCATAGAACAGAACAGCAAAAATTATTCTGTAAAATGATTTGGTCCTAGAACTTAACAGAATAATGGTGTTTCATGGAATCAATGCCTCTTCCTTGATGTTTAAATATCTTGTTACTATCCTTAGATGCAGTTTGAAGAGGCTAGATGACCAGCTTGGTAAAGTAAGATCCCAGAACTACAGATTTTGGTAGGATTTCTATAAATTGATGGTTCTTGCATGTCTGTAAGAAATGTTGACTGAATAAAACAATGAATTCCAAAAGAACCTTGTAAAGACTTATTTTTTAGAAGAGGTGAAAATGGATGATTTTTTTATGAGTGATAACCACTTATATGTAGTAACATCTCTCATCCCATCTCACTGTAAGTTCTTGTAAGATCTTTTCTCCTTGTCATTTGAGATTAAAGTTAGATTTGATAGTCATAATTACAGAATGGGGGTCTGGCTGTTAAGAAAGACTTGTTTTGTTGTTTGTTTTTGTTTAATATCCTTTTGATTGGTTTCCTAAAACTTGGGCTCCATTTTAATGAGGATAACATTAGAGGGTGGAGGAAATGAGACAGTTTCTATTTGGTTACCTGGACAGGAAAACTAGATTATCTCTTTGACTTTTGGGTTTGCAGTAAAGGAAATTGGACCACATGAAGTTTTAAGTGGTTAAGTGGCTTAACCAAGTATCTTAGCCATCGTACTGACCTAGAGTCCTAGTCCAGGCAATAGACATTTGTGGCTTTTTACTAAATATTCTTTGTGCATCCTGTCTTTTCCTTTTTCTTTATTTTTGCCTTGGATAAGTTCTCTAATTTTTCCTCATAGGGTCGTTGTGAGATATAATTGAGGTAATGCATGAAACACATTTAGCTGAGTACTGAGATGTCAATTGTTGTGTAACATTTATGATAGCTGTTATGACAACCTTGGTCTAAATATTATAGTACAATGTGTACAAGTTCAGAAACTGAACTGATAGGATTTGGCATTGAATTTAGTAAGGGTTACGCACTGTAAGGTAGTAGAGATGGTTATGATACTTAATTTAAAATGAGAAACTGAATTTGACCCTTGGTCTGTGACAATTCATTGGATGACCTGGGCCAAGTTTGTTTCATAAGAGTGTTAGGGTGTTCACACACATAAATTTCTTTGAACTCCTAAGATACTTTCAAAAGTAGTATATCATTTTTTAAAAGTGAGAAATCTAGGCCTGAAGAAATTCCTCTTAAGATTATTAATAAAAAGGAACTGCTATAGTTGTAATAAAGGGTATGTTTGTATTGAGATACAGCACATTGGTAGTTTTTCTTAAATACTCTGTATGCTCAGCAGACCTAGTTGTTGACCAGTCAGTCTTTATTTTCACACAGAAATCTAAAATTGAGTCTTTTTTAAAATTTAAGGTGAAAGAATTCACAGTATCATGCTAGAAGTGGCATTTTGTTGGCTTTTACAAATTCTTAAGTCTTTCAACCTTACACATAAGAAGCATACTTAGCAACAGTTGCTATAGTGGAGAAGCTTTTTTTACATTAGTAATGATAGTGTTTTTTGGCGTAGAAAAATGCCATGTTATTTGAAGTGAAGATTTTAGGGTTAAATACCAAGGCACAATTAGAATAACACTTTATAATTTGATATATCATGTCTTAAATGCCATTATATATTCTTTTTTTACTTTCCAAAAATAATTGAATCCTTCATATCAGAAATTACAGAATAGCAATTCTGGGCTATCAGATTATAACTAGGCAAAGATATTCATTAAACAGAACTTAAGTGTCTACTACAGTTCAGGTAAATACTGTACTAAGAATCTCTACATAGTTGCTGTATTCAATCTCACAGCTGAGTGACATTTTGTAATGCATATACCACTCCACAGTTTGGTCGCTTTGTGGGGTGTTTTCTTCAGAAAACTATTGCCTTTACATCTTAGATATAGTTTATGAAAGAGCTATGGAGACAGAGGGGTTGTTGAGAATTTCTTGTTCTTAATGGAATTATTTCACTGAGATTGCTGAGGAGGAGGGGAACGCAGTAGAGCAGGATAGTCGGAAATAGCTTAAACTTTGGAATGAGACTGACCAAGTTTGAGAAAGGTTACTTAACACCACTAAAGCCTGGATTTTTTCCTCTCTGCAATTGTGATAACTAACTTGGTCAACTTAATTAACCTTCAGTTTCTTCCAGTTAAAGTGAGGAGTAGTAGTACCTACCTCAGGGTTCTTGCATGTATTAATAACTAAAGTATCAACAAAGTTACTCTGAGAATTAAAAGAGATAGTTTATAAAATGTTGGGTGACTAAGCTAATAGTTCTTTCCCTTCCCTGTCAGTGAGGATGGTGTTTCATTGCCAATACTGCTACTCTTGCCGGGCACAGTGGCTCGTGCTTGTAAGCTTCAGCCTATGAAGCGGCCGGGGCTAGGGATCGCGGTTCGAGTCCCGCCTGGGGCCCGTAGCGAGACCTAGTTCCAAAAAAAA
>PVHY01016144.1:7083-34496 GCA_004024945.1 Uropsilus gracilis | reverse complement strand
GTGGAGTAGTTTCATCCCTATGAAGCTGTTAGAAATAATGTCTTTTAGAATCTGTCCAACCCATACTTGAAATGACCTTTGACTGTTTCAAGGTCTCTGCAGTCTGATTCTGGGAAGAGGATTAGGCCTAAGCTTTAAGTGGACTCGGGGGATGCAGTTGGTATGGTGAGCTTCCATTCATTCATGCATCAACCATTATTTCTTCAAATATTATCACTCTTCCATTCTCTCTATTTTCTCCTTCTAGTTGACCTACTAGATAAATGTTGGAAATTTTGGTGTTTTCTGCAATGTCACTTTAATTTTTTAAAATTGCACTGGGCAGGGTGTGAAAGTCTACGTTTGTAGAAGTTGGAACCTAGAGCCCTGGAACAGATATAAAGACGTTAACCTACTTTACCTCAATAAACACAATTTGAAGAAACCCATTGCACTGTGCTGTATTTTGAGGGATTTCCTCAGCTCATTTTCTTTGCTTAGCTTATCTGTTGATATGAATTTCTTTCTTTCTGGTTCTTTTTCTTTTAGGTCCATATCTCAGCTTCAGGTTCACACAGCTTTTTTCTTTTTGCACTACAGCTTTCCAATTATTAGCTTTCTTTAAAATATTTTCTACGAGTCTCAGTGGATTTGGTGAGGGATATAGAGGCTTCAGTGGCTACAGAGCCTATCATTTTGAAAGTAGAACTCAATAAACTTTTCTGGTCAGACTAGTGAAAGAAAGCCTTAGTTTTATATTGACCTACACTGAGTTTTGAAATAAATATAATTTACAACATTTAGAAATTTGTTTAAGAGGCCTCATTTTGAGACTGACTCAAGAATCCCTCTGTGTATTCAAGCTTAGCATTTGGAAATTGATTTTCTCAACTTGGTATTTTGGATTTGGTCATTATTGGTGCCAATTTCAGAATATCCTTACCAGTGGTCGACAGTGTGCCTGCTCTGGCACCTGTTTTATAAAGTGGGGAGTGGTAAAGTGTTGGAGGCGACTCATAGTTTTGTTGAGGTTCAAAATGCACCACAGGCAGCATTGGATTCATCTGTCCAGGCAGCGCGTCTGCGATCACCATCTCCTTATCATCCCATCTAGAAGCATCCATGAATATCCCATGAACCAGAACACCATCCTCAGGAGAGGGCAACTGAAATATATCCAGAATGAAAGGGTGAAGAGGATCAATAGTGGCGAGCCACTTCCATACCCGATGTCTTCATTACTTAGGTTTAAAAAACACTCCATAGATAGGTGCTATTATCAACACGTTAGCATCTACTGATGCTCTGAAAGGTAAAATAACTTGCTTTTTCTTTTGAAACCAAATCTACTTTTCAGATTTTATCTAATAGGGAATGCCCCTAGGGAGCCCATTCTGGGCCCTCAGACTCTCTGTTGCCATGATATTATGCGTTTCCTCTTTTCATGAGAAGCAGATGGGATAAGAAGGCTGTGTTTACCACTTGTTATTTCTAGTAAGGTCTTTCAAGGACTTGGGTGCCTTCCTAGAAGACAGAATATATATTACAATATTTGCAGAGTGCCTATGGAGAAAGTTCCTCCCCCTCACTTTTTAAAAAGAAATTATACTTGATTTTTTAATATTTCTAACTAATGGGGCTGTCCCTCTCAACTGTGATTGACTATTGTCACTGGTATGCAATTTCTGCCAGTTGTGGATTTCTGTGTCACCGTTTCTCAAACATAAAATAAATTCGGTCAGTTCTGGGATGTCAGGCTTGTGGATAATTAGAGCTTTAGATGTGCAAGCAGAGGACCAAGCAAGAGGACATAGGTAGTTTGTTTCATAGTGACTACGAGGATGGCAAACTCTCTTTGGCTGGCCTTTACTTTCTAGTGTCCTGAATGAGGTCTCTTGGTATAGCAAGGGATAGTGGGTCTTCCTGGTACAAGGTTGCCTGTACACCTGTACAGGTTTCCCTTAGTAGAGGCTGGAAACCACCCTGGTCTCCATTTGTAAGTCCTGTGCAGGTGTCACAAAGTACGGCCCAGGTAGTGGTGCCTTTCTCGAAATTGCACAAAGGTGGCAATGAGCTAACAGTGGTCCTGCTTGCTTGTAAGAGAACTAAAGCAGTTCTAGACACAGGGTCTTGCTGATATTTGCTGGGAGAACCTGGAGATGGGCCAGCTACACAATTTGAGGTCTCCACAGAAGGCAGAGATTCTAAGGAATTATCAGGGCTCAGTGCATAGAACCCAAATGGAGAGGTGGTAGGGAAAGGCATGTGGTGAGAAGGGGAGGGGATGGAGGGACAGAGCCTTGTGATAGTTGCAAACCTCTGTCAGAGTTAGCCTATGTGATGCGCTTTCTTAGTGTATTCCTATTAGTCATATAATGCAGTTATGCTAACTTCATACTTTATATAATGATATCAGTTCAACTAGGAGGCAGCTGAACGAATGACTCAGATGAATTCCACCTACAATAAGATCATCCACCGAGGGTAAGCTGCATGCTAATCATCTGACATCTGTGGTTTTATTTACCCTTTACTACAGCTCTGAGGTTGGTAAATTCGGCTCCACTTTACAGATGAGAACACTGAGGTGAGTATTTGCTCTGGTACACACAGCTGGTGAGGGGGAGTTTGGAATTTGAATTAAAGGCCTGAATTCTGAAACCCTTGTTTTTAACAACTTGCTATATACTGCCTCAGCAAGAATAAGAAAATTTCTGTGGGTATATAAAGAAATAAAACAATGGCTGTTTAAAATATATTTCTTTAGAGACTAAGTGAGGCAGTTCACATGTAGTTACTGCACTTTAGGGGACTTGTCCTGGGGTGTGAGTTCCCTTTGGCCCCTCCTACCTGTTTATAGGAGATGCTAGGGAAGTGGGGCTGAGGCTTATAATGTCTGAGATACTGAGTGCCAGTGAGATAGTGAGACAAATGCTGGGGGATACCACCTCCTTGTCCATGGGTAGTTCTTGTCCAAACTGCATTGTCTTGGCAGCTTCTATAACTGCAGCTTGATCTCGGTAGGTAGCAATCATGTTGTATTTGAAACTCAGCTCATCAATAGGCAAATTATATTTTCGAGCATGATTTTGAAGAGTTCCTGTAAATATGAAAACCAGAAAGACTAGTTTTTAAAATAACACTGCTACTGCCCAAACAACCCCAACTCAGTCCGACCAGGCTTCCTAGTGCTAGAGAGCCATCCTCTCCTTTGAGAAGAACCAATCATATTCAACTTATTCTGAGTTACCCTGGTGAGAGAAAGCCTGAGGTGATGCTGGGAGCGGTGTCGTCAAAGCATGTATGAGTTTTGTTCATGGTTGGGAAGGGGGGGGGGAGGGAAACAGCCATGTCTAAAGTGTACTGTCCTGCCAGTGAAGGAGATAAGCTAGTTGGGGGAGCATTTCAGAGCTCAATCTCTTCCACTTTCAAATCTTGCTTAGTGAGTCTTCTATGGGCTGTTATTAGGAATTCAGAATGAGCTAGACTAAGGGCTGGGTTAATAAGCACCTAATAGCTCAGAAGTGCTGGCCACTCTGAGAATATATATAGCCAGAATCTCCATGGTTGCTGGAGGGACTTGAGGAGTCCTTTCAGAGGGAAAAAAGCTGCTGGCAGTTGGCCTAGAGCAGGTGGGGAGCGCAGGGGATCTTGAGCCTGGGGTCACGTGGGGTACAGTGGCACACTCTGTGCGTTCATAGGGTCAGTAGTATGTACGCTTGTGTAACCTGAGAGTGGTTGGGACAAGTTGTTGGACAAGATCTGCAACATCTGCTCTCCTTTCCCCAGGTGAGTGAGAAATAGCAGGACTTGCTGGACAGCCCTATAATCACCAGCCATGGTCTATTAGTAGCTGTGTCTTTTCCCCAGTTCATACAACCCCGTATGTGACAAATTATGATATTTGTAGGGAAAGCAATGGTACCTGTTAGAAATCCTTGGGGAAAGAAGAAACCAGAGATCCAGAAGGACTTTGGCTGTCCTCTTTTGAGCCACAACTAGAGAAGAAACACATTCTATATTGTAATTTTTCTTCTCCTCTCAGAGATGGAGTTTCTCATTTATTCAAAGTTATATTTTAGGAGACCTTTTGGGTAGAATCTAAACCAGTCCCAAGGAAGTCACCAGCCTGATTCTTATCACTTGCCCTATCCCAGCTCCTCACCCACCAGCCATAAACCCAGAACCTGATTATAACAGGGGGCATAGAAAAGGTAAGGGTATATGTGCTGTGTGGACCCACATCAGACTGGTTCTTTACCTCACAGTGGGGTCTCATGAACAAGACCTAAACTTCCAAGGATGATCTGGAATTAAAATGAAATGTGGGTAGAGGTAGGTGATAAGGGCCCAGAGCAAACTACATATAATCAGGATAAAACTTTCAAAGTGATGATAGTCTGGAAGCTTGTTTTGTTTTGTTTTGTTTTTTTTTTTTTGGCTCAGATGATTCCTCAGCTGTTGTGAATCTTTCAGTTAGCTACAGCTTCCTAAGGACCTGAAGATCAATCATGTTGCCAGATTCATCAAACCCCCCAAAAATGACTTTTCTTACATCCACAAACGCAGTCCTCAGAATAAGGTCTTTGACCCATGATGCCAGTGGTTTCAAGGATGGATAGGCTGTGTTGGACCACAGAGAGGGAACCTGGTTGTTGAGGAAACTGTTGTAAACCTTTTCCATTTCTTCAGACATTACTACAAATCCAGCAATGGCTTTGTCAAGCGTTTCTAGGGAAGTCTGAAAGAACAAAAAGGGGGTGGTGTCCTGTCTTTCATAGATATAATTACCAGGTGGCAATGACAATCATGGCTGCTGCTGTGGGCTGAAGGGCCTGATGACTGAGTTCCGTCCTCTCTGCACACAGTCTACTAGGGCAGACCCTTCAATCTTCATTACATTTTTTATAACATGTGGGAGGTCTTATGATGGAGGTGAGTTCTTCCATTATTGGTGGATTATTCTATGACCAAAAGTGACCAAGGGTGACTTGAGAGCTATCTTTGTTCACCTGCATGTTCAAATATTCAAGGAAGATTTAGCATATGTTAGGCACAAGGAAACAAAGATGACTACTTGACCAGTTCTCTTCTTTTCAAGAAGTTCACTGTCTACTGGGAAGCCACACTCAAGATGGTACATTGTACACACAAGTACAGTGGCAGACAAAGATGCTGAAAAAGATGGAGCCCTGAGGAGGGGTTCCTTACTCATGCAGTCAGTGGTGGAGGGAAGATCTGGTGTTCCAGGAAGAGTTTATGGAGGAAGTGATATTTGGACTTGTCTATCTTTAAGAGGTGAAAGGCTGTAACGTGAAAGAGGTAGGGGATGGGCAGCATCAATCTTCTCCTATTCTTTGATAAACAATACCCTTTTAGTCTTAAACTGGACATACAACAATCCACCTGGTCTATATTTCTAATTTCCCTTGCAGCTGACATGTAAATGTGTGGTACAAGGATTTAAGGATTCCATTTCATGGGATGCAAGAAGAAATAATGTATGCAATGTCTAGATCATGCTTTAATGAGGAAGCTGCTTTCCTTCAGCCTTCTTTGCCCCCACCCCACCAACAAGTGAAAGTGTTTATTTGGAGCTACCACTTCTGACCAAGATGAAAGTTACCTGTTGAGGGAGGGGGGGGGTGAACCCCAGAGATCACAAAGATGTGAAACTTATATATAAATAAATTATTATTTTTTTTCTTAATGGATTAAGCCATTTTTCATCTTCATTTTTCTTTTTTTTTTAAATTTTTTAAAAATTTTAAATACTTTATTTATATATAAATTTCACATCTCTGTGATCTCTGGGGTTCCCCCCCCTCCCTGACCTAAATAAATTATTATTTTTTTTTTAAGTTACCTGTTGAGGCTAGAGGAGCAAATCCCTCTGCTGGAATCCCCCTCCTCCATTAGCTCATCAAGATTAACTCCCTGCCTTATTTCTGGGCTATTATTGAGAGAAATGAATTTCTGTGTTGTTTTAGACACTGTGTTTGGGACTCTAGCACAGCAGCTAAGTTAGTACCCTGATGCACCCAACATAAGTGATGACATGGCCTGGCTACCTGGCCTCTTGACACTGGTGTTTACCTCCTAGGTGCCAAATGCCAGGGTGAGGGGGGTCACATATGCCGCTGACCTTCTGTCCCCTTCACCCACAAGCCTAGACATTGCTAGCCAGCCAGTAACCCTTAGGCTGCTTTTCTAACATGGACAGACAGACTTTGGCTCTAGAAGATCCATCCTCCCCCATCTTATGACTGAACCTTGACCCTGTGCTAAATATTTTGTTTCCTGCTAGGCAATAAAACATTTTCTGTTCGTGCACAATATTTATTCTCTAATAATTTTTGTGTTTCTCTTGTCAGAGGTATGCACAGAGAAACCAGGAAGACCTTTAGCCATCATTATAAATTCAAGGCCTTCTGAAGAGAATATAATGAGAAATACTCCTGAGCATAAGGAAAAAGACGAAACAGCTATTCTCAAATTTTAGTTGCAGTGAAATCATCTGGGAGAACTTTTTAAAATTCATATTTCCAGGAATTCCTCAAGGAATTCTAACTCTGGAAAGGGATCAAAGATTCTACATCTAACACATGCCATGTAGCGGATACTAAGGTAGGTTTTGTGGCCACTGGGTTTTTAGTCTTCATAATGACTCTACAATGAAATGTAAACTAGCATCGCCTGAGTGCTTATTTGTCCATGGTCAAATTTTTAGTGAGTCAGTGATAATTCTAAGTTAGAATAATGAAGCGTATGAGGATTTATAGTGTTATATAGTCAGTGATCCATTAGTTGAAAAAGGGGAGACAGACTTGTTAGAGGGGGTGAATTTAATTTTAGACTAGTTGATCTTGAAGAGTTCTTAGCATATCCAAATGGAACTGTTGGAGGGATGGGGAGGGGAAATTCTAGGCAAATACTAGTATGATACAACAATACACAAAGCTTATATAAAAATTCTACAAAGCTTTGAAACCCAACAGCAATGTGAGTAGTGAGGGCCCATACATGTATTAACTTCAGCAGATTGTTAAACCGGTCCACTTCTTGTCCAAGCACAGTGGTTAAGGAGTTAATACGTCCTTGTGAGTCCTTGACGAAAAGGCTCTCAGAGGCACCTTCCATTTCTAGTTTTTCTGAAACAAACACAGTGGATTTCTCAAATCAATCATCACTGATTTCTGCGTTCATACCAATACCATTTCAATGCAGTCACTGAAACCTTTTGTAAAGGCTGAACCTGGGCCTCTCCTTCTGAGCGTCAGGGTGTGCAGACTTCAGTGGCAAACACTAGCATCCTTTTTTGCACCTAGCCCTCTATCAGATATTTATTAAAAACTGTTCCCTAAAGTAACTTTTCCACCTAGTCTTCCATCTTATATTTATTAAAAATTAATTCAGTGTCAATGTAACTGTTTACTCAAGTAGACATTCTTTTGCAGGCCTATTTATCTGTAGTCTTTCTTATATCCAATATAATTAACTTATACATGTAAATAAATATTTCACTGAGTTCTATGAGCTAGTCTAGCAAATTATAGAACTTGAGAAGAGGATAGTGGGAATGCTTAACTTTGAGCCAGAAGTACAGGTTGGTCACAATCTGAGATTTGTGACTGGTACCTGCAGTGGGGGATAGTCATATGGGATTGAGTCCTAGTCCTGTGGGGTCTGCACTTACTCTGCAGTAACTCTGATAGTGTTATAAATGAATTGCAGAACACCTAGCTGAGATATAGAGAGCTGGAGATTCCTTATTGTGAGGGAAACCCCACACATTTGTGTCTGAAATATAGAAGAGAAACACAATTGACTTTTACAATAGACAAAGATATCTAAATCTATGGTCACTTTAAGAATAGAGTGATCGTGGTGGGGTCAGGGGATCGTGGTTTGAGTCCTGCCTGGGGCAACACAGCAAGACCTAGTCCCAAAAAAATAGCTGGGTATGGTGGTGTGCACCTGCAATCCTAGCTACCTGGGAAGCTGAGACTGGGGATTGCTTGAGTTTGTGGTACCACAGGCAACGTGAGCCTGCAGTTCCATGGGCAAAAATAGTGAGACCTAGTCTCAAAAAAAAAAAAAAAGAATAGAGAGAAAGTAAATCTCTGTGATTGTTCAGAAAGATTCCTGAACTCACCAGAAATGGTGAAATTAAGTTAAGGCATTTTTCTTAATCAGGGAAAAGAAAATGAAATGGAGTCTACAGGGCTATATATGGAACATTTCAGATGATGGAAATGTTCTCTTTTCTGTATTGCCTAATATGCAATTGAAATGTGGCTACTGCAATGGAGGAAATGAATTTTAAATTTGTTTAAGTTTAAGTTGCCATTTGGGGTAAGCACACAGGTCTAGAGATATTAGAAAGATCAGAAAAAAGTCTGGTTCAAGTTACCTTGGGATAGACACCAACTTGTTCCTAATACTCCTGGTAGTTGAGATGTCAAGATATTGTAGGCTTAGTTTATAAATGAAAACTCCACACCAGAAGAACATTAGAATTCCATGTCAAGAATGAAAACTAGCATGTTTACGTGGTAAACAGATTGGACACCTGTGTCTCACTCAGCTCTCTGAGTTTATTCCTGAAAAGTTCCATAATATACTGGTACTGGGATATACAGGTAATTATTACCTGGAACTCTGGTCCGGAAAGAAGCAACAAGTTCTTGGACGATTTCATCATTGCTTTTTCCCTCGCCACCAGATGATGACCTTGGCTGAACATCAAGTATAACGTTGATTAAAGTGTTGGTCTCTTTGTACTATAATGGTAGGAAGAGATAGACCAGTGAAGACACAAATCTCAAGAAAAAAATTTACAGCACATGTAGTTTACTAACAGAAATAATTGTAGGCAGTTATCAAAAAATGAGGAAATTTTATTTTTTATGTTTTTATTTTTTATTTTTTATAGGGTTGACAAAATGTACCCATTGGTAATGAATGCACAGTGCATAGCTGTCAATATTAAACTGTTTTGGTTGAAAAGTGATGTGCATGTACCAAATACCAATGAACTCTAGGCTTAAAATTGGTTAAAATTGTAAATTTCATGTTACAGCTATTTTACCACAATAAGAAATCACTAAAAAAAAAAAAAAAAACCAGCTTATCATTTAAAGGGAAGTTATAAAAGTGAGGAAGAAATTATGACAGTACAGTTTAGAACATACTTTTATTTAAAAATATTTTTCTTAATTAGAAAAGTATTATTGTTTATTATAGAAGTTAGAAAGCACACAGAAGTATAAAGAAGAATATTCATGATGTTGTCCTTCAGGGATATTTATACCTTTAGCTTAGCCCAGCACTTGACATTTTCTTTATATATGTGCATAAGTTTAAAATATTGAACCCATACAATTTAAACAGTACTCATTCTTTTTCAGTTTAATAAACATTTTTTCATATTGCTGAAGAACATGAATCACAATTTAAGTGATTAGGTGACATTCAGTTGTATGAATGCACTGCAATTAATATAATTGTTTACTATTGTAGAGATCTCTAGATTTTAGATTTTATAGAACTCTGTGAATAGAATAACTGTATATGCATTTCATCCACTAGTTTTGAAATTCATTAACTAATGTTACTAAAGGAATGTTTCTACATTACTATATAGATTTTTAAAAAAAGATTGTATCAGTGTATTCTTCCAACAAATAGTATTGATTAAAAAATCTTTTCAAATTTAATAGGTAAAATGTTTCTCATTGCTTTGCTCTGTTTGAATATTAGCAGGGTTAAACACTTAAAAATGTTCATTGGCCATATGTATGATATCGTTATAAAATATTCATGTATTTTGCATTTTTGATTCTAATTAGTTCTTATTGATTTATAAGAGATAATTCTATAATGAGGATAATTTATCTTTTTCCAATTTTTTAAGGAAAACACAGATAAAATTTGTCATTTTAACTATTTTGAAGCATACGGTTCAATGATATTAAATACATTAATTATTGGAGCAGCCCTCAGACCATCCATTTCCATAACTCTTCGATCTTATAAAACTGAAACTGTCCCTACTAAATAAATAGCTCCTCATTCTTCTTTCTCCCTTGCCATGGCAGCCACCATTCTCTGACCTGTCTCTCTGATTTTCATTACGCTAAACATGCACACATGTGGAATTACACAGTGTTGTTTTAATGTAATTGACATTTCAATTAGCTTCATGTTCTGAAGGATCATCTATGTTGTAGCATATTGCAGAGTTCTCCCTCCCCCTTTAGGTGGAATACTATTGCATTGTGTATATAGACCATTTTTTGGCTATCATTTCATCTCCTGATGGACATTTGGATCGGTTCCCACATTTTAGCTATTATAAACAGTGTTGCTATCAACATGGGTGTAGAAATATCTGTTCTTGTCCTTGTTTTCAATTCTTTTGGGTATACACCCACAAGTGGGATTGCTGGCTAATATATTTCTAATTTTAAATTTTTGAGGAACTGCCATATTGGATTCCAAAGTGGCTGTATCATTTTATGTTCTCACCAGCAGTGCACAAGTGTTACAAGTTCTCTACATCCTTGCCAACACTTATTTATTCTTCTCTTTTTTGGATAGTAGCCATCCTAGTGGATGTGCCATCGTTGTTTCGATTTGCATTTCCCTAGTGATTAGTGATGTTAAGCATCTTTTCATGTGCTTATTGACCATTTGTTTATCTTTGGAGAAATGTCTATTTGTTTCTTGACCAGTTTTGAATTGAGTTGTTTGCTTCTGTGCTGTTAAATTTTAGGAATTCTCTATATATTCTGTATAGTAGCCCCTTATTAGGTATATAACTTAGAATATTTTCTCCTATTTGGTGGGTTGCCTTGTTATTCTGTTGATAATATCATTTGATGCACAAAAATAAAAAATTTTCATGAAGTTCATACTGTCTTTCTTTCTTTTTTTTTTTTTTTTGTTTCCTGTGCCACTTCACTTGGCATCACAGCGCCCTTAGCTTTCTGTGCCTGGTCTGTTTTGGCCTCTGTTTACTGCAGTATTATTTCTGTCTTTGACAAGAGCAGCTTCATCTTTTCCTCTTTGGGTACTTATCGCCCTTTTCTGCAAAGGTCTGTTAAACTTGGGCTCTGACTTTGGAAGATCAGGTTTAGTAGACAACTTGAGGAATCTTACTTGTGGCTCAGTTTTCACCCTGGCTTCCCCTTTAGTGTCCCCTTCAGCCTTGCTCTTGCATATGCTGGCGATGAGGGCAGGAAGCAGCTGCCTCTTCTTGCAGACATTTTAATCTCAATTCTGAAAACTTATTTAGTTTGTTCCCTATATCACATATGTGATAATCTTTATATCAGTTCTGGTTGGTTTTTAAGCCTCCAATGTAGTTTTAATTCTGTTATGGTATTTTTAGTTCCCTTGATTTATTTAATCCTCACACATCTCATCTCACACATCTCATTTGAACCTGTTCTTAAATCCTTACTTTTTTTTTTTATATACAGGCTAAGTCTTACACCCTCTCCTAGATACAAAAATGTATTCTTCTTGGTTTCTGTAGCAGATGATTTATAGAGGGTGAGTCTGCATCTTCTGAATGGTGTTTCCTATCTTGTATCTTTCAGCATGTTTCCTCTCCTTTCATTTAGCCTCTGTTGATTTTTTCTGTCCTTTCATTCAGCCTCTAATGAGAAAAGACACAGAAGCTCTGTTTGACCATGGACAGTCTATGCAGCTAGCCCTTAACTTACGCTCATTAGTCTGTTGAGAGATAAATCTCTTCCTATATCTCCAAAGAGATGCCTAGGTCAAGGTCGGATTTTTTTTTTTTTTTACTAGTTTCTTACAAGCATCTATGAAAGTACAGCTTGCTAGGCTGAGGAAGGAATCAATCATATCTTTTGTGTTAAGACACAAAAGACAGAAAGTGGTAGAGTTATTTAACTCAAACCAGCTAAAGGAAAGCAAAAAAGATCTGCTGGCTCAAATGGCTGGGAAGAAGAGACCACAAGTCACTGGGGTCTCAGGTATGAATGGATTTGGCATGTTTCTTTCTGGTGCATCCTTGGTTGTATCTTTATGTCACATGGCAGATGAGCCTTTCCCATGTGGTGGCATTAAGAGGTGGAGGTGTCATGAGAAGACCTCAGACAGCTGCATGTATAAATATCCTTGTCAGTGACTTCTGAGGAAAGAGAGAGATGTCCTCCACCCCAGCATCTACATGCACAATCTGAGGAAAGCACTGTCAGTTATCTAGCACAGGCTGTGTCCCTAGGTTATCTTCTTGGAGCAATTCAAGTATCTCAAGTATCTAGGTAATGGGATGCTGCTTTTGGCTAGGTCTAAGTCACATGAAGATAGGAGGTGACTGGAAGCCTTACCAGTATTTCATGGAAGGAGAAAGAGGTCATTGTCCCAAAAGGAAGAGGTAGGAGTAGGGCCTGTACTAGACCAGAAAAATGGAGGAAGGGAAGATAGACATATCACAAGTCTCACTATACACCTGCTGCCTAATTTTCAGTCATTTTGAACAAATGGAAAACACAAAAACTACACTCCTGTACAGACTGCCAAGAGTTGTACCTCTACCAAAAGAGTTAAATTTCTCACAGGAGGCAGCAAGCCTTGGCTCCTCTTTCCCTTCTGACCACACTTCCCCCTTTCCAACTCCAGAGTTAGATATGAGTGAATATTAACACTAGCTTAGGCCACTGCTTTTTCCTTCTGAAAGTAGAAAAAGGAAAGCAAGATTGATTATTCTAACTCCTCACTGACTAGCAACGAAATTTTAATGGCAGAGAATGTGACAGCAGGTGTCAGAGACTGACTTCCTCCTGGCACTTCTTCTGGAAGTTCCACTGCTGCAGCATATCTCACCCTCTAACACTTACAGGGACAAATTTAAGTTGAAAAGAAAGATGATTCCCTTCAGTTTTGTGAGCCAAACCTATTTTCTGACCTTTAGGGTATCCCAGGACTGTCAGGAATAGACCTCACTTCATGCCTTCTGTTCAGCCACAGATAAGCAACCACTGTGGATGGGTAAAATGGGGATGCAGTGCCCAGGTCACAGTGGAGCTTCAAGAGCTGTGCTGAACCCCTAGGTAATGGGACACCCTTAAGTGATGGTGTAGCATCAGAAGATCTTTGGGAAGTAACATTGCTGTTTTGGTTTACTCTTTGGATCAATTGCTGTGTTCTGGTACTATGACCGCAATAAACTGCTTTTAAAGAACAGTGTTTTAATTTCTCTGCCTTGGATTATTTATTTATAATTATTTATTTATAATTAAAAATTATTAGAATTAAATTATAACAATTCAATATTACTAGAATTATTGTATAAATTATATATTTTATATAAATTATTATAATTATTATATAAATATTATAGACTATAATTATATAATAGTATAATTATATATAATTAAAATTATTTATAATTTTAAAAATAATTTATATATCTATATATTTCACATCATTGTGATCCCTGGGGGGTAACCCACCTCCTTTTCCCTGGCCCTCCAGTTGGTCCCCTCCTCCAGTTCTGTACTTTCGTTTGGTTATCCATATATTAGTGAAACCATTTGGTTTCTGTCTTTTTCCTTCTGGCTTGTTTCTGCTAATATGATTTCTTCTAGGTACATCCATCTTACCAAAAATCATCAAATTTGTCATTTTTTAATTGACACGTCATATTCCATTGTGTATATATACCACATCTTTTTCATCCAGTTCTCTGACTTGGGCCATTTGGGTTGTTTCCATGTCCTTGCAATTATAAATAGTGCTGCAATAAACATCTGATGTCCCTTTGTACCCACATTGAGGTCTCCCTTGGGTAGATTCCCAGAAGAGCAATTGCTGGGTCAAACGGTAATTCCATTTTCATTAGTTTGAGGGTCCTCCACACTGCTTTCCATAGTGGTTGGACCAGTTTACATTCCCACCAGCAGTGTAACAGTATTCCTTTCTCTCCACATCCTTGCCAGCACTTGTTGTTGTCTGTTTTTTGGATGTGGGCCATTCTTACTGGTGTAAGGTGGTATCTCATTGTGGTTTTGATTTGCATTTCCCTTATTGCTAGTGACGTTGAACAGTTTTTCATGTGCCTATTGGCCATTTGGTCTTCCTCTTTGGAGAAGTGTCCTTTTATATCTTCTCCCCATTTCTTAACTGGGTTTTTTGCTTTGTTTTTGTTAAGTTGTGTGAGTTCTTTGTGTATCTTTGTTATCAGGCCCTTATCACTTGTATGGAGGATAAAAATTTTTCCCACTTGGTTGGGATTCTTTTTGTTTTTTTTTCTGTTGTCTCTTTTGCTGTACAGAAGCTTTTTAGTTTGATGTAGTACCATCTGTTTATGTTTTCCTTCAATTTTTTTTGCCATCCATAGATGTGGCCAAAAATGGATATCTGAATCATAACTCATGAAGGGTTTTGCCCAGGTTTTCCTCTATGTATTTTATGGTTTCAGGTCTTACGTCTAAGTCTTTCATCCATTTTGAATTAGTTTTTGTACATGGTGTGAAGGAGGTATCTTGGTTCATTTTTTTGCATGTCTTGGTCCAGTTTTCCCAACACCATTTATTGAAGAGGCTGTCCTTGTTCCAATGTAGGTTTTTCACTCCTTTGTCAAAGATTAGTTGACTATATATGTATGGCTTTATTTCAGGGGATTTAGTTCTGTTCCATTGGTTGGATTGTCTGTTTTTGTACCAGTATCATGCTGTTTTTAATTACTATGGCTTTGTAGTATAGTTTGAAGTCTGGAATAGTAATATGTCTTGGATTATTTATATACCCAATTATCAATGGATTCAAAACCTTCATGTAATATAATACAAATATGTTCCACATGGAAGGAAAAGGAAAATAAAGAGAAAGGACTGTCTCGACTATCATTCAAGGTGGACAGGGAAAATGCATGATGACCCCAGGATTCTATGAAGGCTCTAGAGGGAGCAGGTTAAATTGGAACCAAATGCTGAAACTGAAATGAAAGTTATATTTGTTTATTAAAGAATGTGTAAGTTACAGAACTTGTAAGGTGATTATTATTAACATTTCAAATTTATATAAGCAATATAAAAATGTATTTTCAGTTGAAGGGCCACATACCTGGAAAACTAGATTGGCATTTTCATGCATTCCAAATATTTCTGGGTCATCTATCAAAGGCAGATTTTCAATGTAGTCCTTAAACTCTTGCAGGCTGTCAGCCAGTGGTGCAAAATAGATGCCTGTTATTGAAAACACAGAAGGCAAATTATGTCTCAGATAGAACAGTATTATATCCCCAACTTCAGTACTTCCCTGTTTGGTTTGGATGGGGGCTACTGCCAGCTACCTCACATAGGAAGGGGATTATTTTCCCCAAGCTTCCTTATTTTTATTGCTCTATTTAGTTTCTTTACTTTTCTTGGAGACTTGAGCATCTGATTACTGTCTAACATTTCAGGGTTGCTCCAGAATAGTTTAAAATTCTGAAAATTCAGGGGTATACTGCTGAAAAGTGTGCCTTGTTAAGGGCTCCAGATTCATCTATCTTTGAAAACATATTTAGATGGAATATCACTGTCTAACAGAAGTAATTAGAACAAAACAGACAGAAGTAATACAAAGTGGTTTCTGCACAACACAGCTCTTTGTGCTCTTCTGCCAAACCAGACTCAGAGGTGATCAAGTGTGGGGACTGGGTTATGGGGACTGGACAGTCTCCTGGGTGAAAAGTTGACATACATTGTCAATGACTTATTAGAAATAGTCTTTTTAATTTAATAAACATTAAAAAGTCATTCACCTGATTCAGAATATTTGTAATTGTCTTCTAATGTTGTCGGAGAAAAAAATCTTTTCAAGATAGTACGAAGGCATCTTTGATCCCAGGTATCTGTAACTCTACCACCATATGTAATTTCACCTGAAAAGAAGTTTGCATTAAAACATTTTTATTGATTTTTATATCAAAATTCCAATAGGTTTATTTATAGATACACATTTATTTGGTGCTGAAAACGGAAATGGAAATAGCACCTCAGAATTTCCTTCTACCAACCTCAAAAAGGAGAATGAAAGTGAATTAAAAAATGAAAAAAATCTAGAAGATGCATCTTACTCTAATTATATGCTTTTCCCAATAATAGAAACTAAAGCCACTGAGTTTTTTTTACATATTACTTTCTTCTTTCTGTTTTTCCCTTTTGATTTAAAAACAATGATGTTGGGTCTTATTCCATTGCAATACACTAAAACATGAAATACTGCTTGTTTTGGGGGGCCAATGAGTAAAATGGAATCTGAATGTTTACAATAAAGCACTATACATATCTTATGAATGACATTAAGTTGATATTAAGGAAGGATAGGCCCAAGGTCAAAGTCACAACTCCCTCATAGAAATTATATATGGGAATTAAATATATCAATATTTTGTCTTTCTTTGCATGCAGAAGTTATTTCCAGCATACACTATTGTCAACATCAAATTACAAGGAGGAATGATATCTACTCTGCATTAGAATGATATCTTTTGCTTACACAGTTTCCTGGAAAAATGCAGTGCTTTATTATTCATTACTGCAGTATTCCTAGAAGAATTTTATCTATAATACTGACATAGTCAACTTCTGAAATCTCTAGCTTTTCATTTACTCTCATCTCCATCTCCTTAATTATGTCAGCAAGAAAACATTTTCATTTTTTTTTCAGTCTGAGATTGTTGATTAAAAGACAGCTATTTCAGTCCTTGGAATATTTATTTCTTCCAAAAGAGCAATATCCTTTCCTGTACCTGTAGGGACACTTATCATCCCTCCTATTGAATCCAATATCTTCATTTCTTGGGTCTTCATGGCTCCAACCAGATTTAATTGTAGCAGTAAGATCCCATGTGGCTACAATAGTTGCTAGAAATTATAATCCTGGGAGTACTCTTTCTTTTTCACAAGCACACTTTAACATGTAACTACTGGTGAACCAATGCTAGGATTCCTTTGAATTTAAGAGCATAACTCAGGAGGCTAGCTAACCTGCATTTAATTCTTGGCCACACCAAGGAAACTGCGCCTCAGTTTCCTCAAGAGTAAAATAGGTATATAGTCCTCACTTAACAGAATTGTGAAGATGAAATCTAATTCATAGGAAGTACTGAAAACAGTGTTTAGCATGTATTTGTGGGAAATATCTGCCCCATTTCCTATGCATTAATATTGTTATGATATTCTTGCCACATCCTAATCTACGCAAAAGGGACATAGGGAGTTATTGCCGCTATCATCACACACAAGGGAAGATACCATCTTGTTCTGGGCTAGTTGGGTGTAAAACAACTGTGTGGGCACAGCTGGATGTGCCTAGCATTGGTTCTGACCATGTGTGTATACTGACCAGTGATGTAAACCAATGCATCCCAAGGAATCCTTCCTTCCTGACAATAAAGATTAAGGTTCAATAAAGCGCATTCTCGGTCACTGTCATTAAATTCATAGCAGATATTCCAACCAAGGGGACCAAATTTTTTTCTTTCCTAGAATGGAAAGCGAAAATTATCTTAAATAAAACTGGGTAAAGTAAATCTTATGTAAATAATGAAAACTAAAAGGTTTCTGTTGAAGTTAGGGATTCTCAAAATTCTGCAAAATTAGTTAAAATCACGCAGTTCAACTTCAGCTAGACTTTCACCTTGGCTTCACCAAGCAAGGAGTCACCTTTTCCTCCAGATCTGGCCCCTCTTCCTATTTCCAAAAGATTGGAGACTACTGGAAATACGATAGACTTGTCAAAGGAACATTTGTTCTTTATGGTGTAACATTTCCACACCAAATAGGCAAAAAAAAATCCCTCCTACAGTCTCTTGGCATAAAAGTCCTGACACTAGCGACCCCCCCCTCCCCCAGGAGAAACATCTCCTACTGTCCCTCCCCCAGGCTTTACACTTATTCAAGCTGTGCCGGTGACATGCTGACTTCCCTACTGTGATGTCTTTTTAAAAAATAGCATGTAGAATCATAGTCCTTATTTCATGACTTCATGTGGTGAAATTTTCCCCTCCCTTTCCTCTTGCCTTGGCCTACCCTAATTTCTTAATTTTAAATTGCTGATTATTACAGAGGATTGGTTTCATAGTTCCTCTTTTTGACCTCAAAATTTCCCTAAATCCTTTTCAATTGATTATATACATTTTTTTCTCTCACATTATTGTATAGTGCAAAAGTCTCCAAAAAAATGAAGAGAAATACCAAATGATGTCACTTATATGCGGGATATAGGGAAAAGAAACAAAAGGACAAGAAAAAGTTAAACTGACAATAGAACTGAAGCATACAGCAAGGGAGTAGGAGGGACGGTGAAATCAAGGGAGGGATGAGCACGAGAGATTAAGATCAATGTGCACAGGTGACATGGTGTTGAGAGAATCTTGGAGTATACAATGATGCAAAAAATACGAATGTGTGTAACCAATAAAAAATTAAAAAAAAAAATATTCCCTAAATCTCAAAGCACCTCCTCCATCTCAGTTGCTTTTATTAGTAGAACAAGGCTCTCCCATCCAGAGCCCCAGTCCTTGTCTCCTGATCTCTTCTAGTACTTAACTTATTATTATTTTAATAGTTGACACTTATAGTTTTAATTAATAATTTATATAATTTAATTAATAATTTTAATAGTTGACACTTTTTTTTTTTTTGAGACTAGGTCTCGCTATTTTTGCCTGTGGAACCGCAGGCTCTTGTTGCTCGGGGACCACAGACTCAAGCAATCTCCAGCCTCAGCTTCCCAGGTAGCTGGGATTACAGGTGCACACCACCACGCCCAGCTATTATTTTGGAACGAGGTCTTGCTACGGGCCCCAGGTGGGACTTGAACCGTGATCCCTAGCCCTGGCCGCTTCATAGACTGAAGCTTACTGGCACGAGCCACCATGCCCGGCCCAATAGTTGACACTTTTAATCTGTGCTTTTCCTTTATTGATTTTCTTCTCTGTAGACAAACACATCTGGAAAAGTCAGACAGTCCAATAAATATGTCACCTAGGGACATAGAGCCCAAGAGTTAGAATTCAAGCAGGAGTCCACAGAGTGGACACCAGGGCACAGCAGTGTAGTTTGAACAGAGAAGAAAGCATCTTTGAGGGAATTCAGGCCCCAGTCACAGGGAGGAAGTTGTTTGGGGTGGTAAGCCCTTTCAAACAGGAACAGGTAAAACACTGCAAGAAAAATGAGAATTTGATGACTGAAGAAGTGTGAAGAAGTAACAGTAAAAATATCCTGAGATTTTGTCAGAGAGCAGAGACCATTAATCTGAGAAGCAGAGTCTAGAGGCGAAGCAGATTTTTTGTAAGGCACAGGTTAGGAGGTCAGTTTTATGCTTTTGAAGTTGATCCACTGCATTCACCTGTGTGATGGTATTTTGTAGGCTGATCAGAATAGAGATGGGAGGCAAAACCTAAATGGAGGCACAGGCAGTACAGAGTTCAGTGATCGAGTCAACAACTTTGGTTCAAATGCAACTTGGAACCCTCAGCATTTCCCCATTCCATCTGTGAACTTTCATTTAATTCTTACTATTTATTTAAACATAATACAGCTTTTATTTCTCTTAAAAAGCAGAAATGTATGTACCTGAATAATTGCATGGAAGAAACAAATACCAAATATTATTTGTCTCCACTTCCTTCCAAGTATATTTTCTTCAAAAAACGAAGGTGTCATTTCAGTAAATGCTCGTCTGATATTTGCACGTAAGCCTTTTGGAGGCTCATTGGTTACCTGGAGTTAGATGGAATACACATGGCAGAGTGGGTGAGTTTATAGATTTGCATTATTTTGAGTTACACAGGTAGGTTGAAGCCATTGAGAGCAGCCATTGAGAGCAGACATCACCGTGCCTGTGATGTGGACTGGGCATTCCTGGCTTGTTTGACTCTCCTAGGGAAATAGGACCTGTAGGGTCCCTAGATCGATTGTGAATCACAAGAATCTGAGACACTTCCACTTGGGTTCCATTTCTCTAAACATGGGTCAGAGAGTATGCTCAGGACTTCTTCAGTGGATTTTCTAATCATCCCAACCTAAGACACCACTCTGTACTTTGTCTTGATAACTTGGAGCAGAGAAGTACAAGACATTCTTATTTCTGGGTGATCATTCACATGCAGAGGCTTTCAACATATTGGAAACAACCAGCCCTGGGATCCAGCATTCCTACTTCCCGTTTCTGCAATGCTGAAACATTTCTCTGAACTCTGAGAGGGTTCCATTCTCCTCACTCTGCATTCATGACATTTTCTTGTACAGCGTAAGAAAGGAGAAAATACCAACAGGAATAGGGTGTGCAAGGATGGGCAGTGACCGGGGAAATGATTTCTCTGCTTGCTGTCAGGTGAAGGGAAACTGACTTCCACCTCCCCACCTGGGTGGCAGATTGGGTGAGGTCCGGAAGGCTGGGCCTGAGCTCCAGGACCCTCTTGGTGCGTGCACTGAGGTGGTCATGGCACAGGGGCCCAAATGTGTGCATACAGTACCTTGACAGAATTTTGGAGAACTGTAACAGGAAATGTATTGCTAGGCATGGAACTTAAAAAAAGCCGAAAAGAGTCCTTGATAATAACATCTGTTTAAAACAAAGACAAAAGAACAAAAAGGAAAATGCTTAACTTTTAGTAACCATTTTCTATAAAAAATAATTGCTATAGGAGAGCAGGAAAATAAATGCTGACAGCTGTGTTTAAAGTCTAGCTTTTATACTTTATGTATGCTATAAAATGCTTAAAATGGAGGTGGGAAAGTCTGTTTAGAAACTTCATACAGGAGAGAAGCTGGCACATTTGAGTAAAGAGATTAGGAACACATTAATTTTCAGTATTTGATGAAGAGGTTAAGGATTATTGCAGTGCATGTATGCTCATAAAGTTTTTTTTTATTTTTAACTATTCAATTTAAGGCAACCTTCATGAAAATGGTCAGAAAACCTAATGAGGAGGAGAGATCTCTCTGTGGAGAAGTTGCAGAGGAAACAAGGGGACAGGGGTATGGAATGATCTTACAAATAGCATCAAGCAGTAGAGTCAATATGCTTACTCTCGAGTTTGTGGACAGAAAGTCTACAAACAAAGAATAGGTTTCATACTAGATCCAAAAGGACAAAGTAATCTGGAAAATTATCACCTCAGGATGACTACATTAGTAATGGTTTAAGCACACATTGTGATGCTCCTGTGATATGCCAGCTTTGGCCCTCTGGAGGGGCTGTGTTCTAGCTCTTCCCTCTGACTGGAATGATAGTTCTTTAGACAACCCATCACTCACTTCAAATCTTTTTTGTTTGAGACTAGGTCTCGCTATTTTTGCCCATGGAACCGCAGGCTCACGTTGCCTGGGGTACCACAAACTCAAGCAATCCCCAGCCTCAGCTTCCCAGGTAGCTGGGATTACAGGTGTGCACCACCACACCCAGCTATTTTTTTGGGCTCCGCGATCCCTGGCCCCAGCCACTTCATAGGCTGAAGCTTACAGGCATATGCCACCGTGCCTGGCTCAAATCTTTATAAAATGTCACCTTCTCAAAGAGGTCTACCAAGACCAGACTATTTAGTTGCTCTTCAACTTTCTTCCCCACTCCCACCCCATCCTGACTTCCTTATCTCTACTTATTTTATTTTTATAAAGCACATTTTATCAAACTACATGAGTCATTTTTTCTGTGGCTTATTTATTGTCTGTCTGTCTTCACTGGAATATAAGTTCTACGAGGCGGAATACTGATGGTTGTATTGTTTACAATGTCATACCCTAAGCATCTACAACAGTGCATGGCATATAGCACACCTACTGCACACCCGAGGATCCGGTCCTTGGGGCGCCTTTCCCAGCAGGGAGCAAAGGTGGCACGGAGCTCTGGGTAGGACCCCTGTGCCAGAGCAAGGGCGGGGGACCCAGGCGGGGTCTTAGCTCTGTCCACCAGCAGACGGCTGCATGGGGCAGCTGCCCACCAACCCAGGAAACTGCGGAATGATTCCTCTAGGCTTCCATCCCCAGGGGGTTTAAGACTGTGCTTATGCAGTCATGCGGGTCCCGCCCTACGCTGGGAGATACCAGTGCGGGCCAGGGTGGTAGAGGACGCCCCTTCCGGTTCATTGTCGCTCCAGTTAGTCCTCAGGAGGAAGAAGAAGAGCACAAACAAGACAAACACCGGCACAGAATGGGTAAGGGTCAGGTGAATGTTCAGCCCACACATCTGAGCAGGGCACAAGAGATGGATTATGGAGAGAATCAGAACATGCAGGATTGGAAAAACGACCACAGAGACAAGCTGTCACGGATTCACACCTACATGCTCACCAGGACTGGATGAGCCAAAATCCCACTTCTGAGACGCCATCTAAGAGAACAAGGCATCCCTCCCCATTACACGGGAGAGGAAGGCAACAGAGCTGGAACGTCAGTCTCACAACAAAGCAGCAAACAGAGAGAGGAGATGATCCGCAATGGCCGTTCTCAGATGCCTGCACTCACCGAGAAACTTCGTCACCGACTATGGCTGGGAATAAGGCCCCCTGAACCAGACCCAGCACTGTAAGGTGAAGAAGCAGCAAAACAACACAGAGTGGAATGGAGAAGACAACCAACAACGAGAAAACATCAGCTGGGCACAGACTGGCTGCCCAATGCAAGGTTAAGACTGAAAACCTATGAGCATGGTTTGCCATGTCCCAAGAACACGCCGTGAAAGGACATCACCACAGGAAAGAAAGAGACTAATGGACTTCACAAAGATCAACAAACAACAAAGAGTGAGGGGTTTGAGTGAATGGAGGGAGGTATCCCAATAACCATTGACCTGATGTTGTGATTTAAAGAAAAAGAAAAGAATCTTGTTTTTTTTTTTTTTTAGACTAGGTCTCGCTATTTTTGCCCATGGAACCGCAGGCTCATGTTGCCCGGGGTACCACAGACTCAAGCAACCCCCCGCCTCAGCTTCACGGGTAGCTGGGATTACAGGCGCGCGCTACCACACCCAGCTATTTTTTTGGAACTAGGTCTCGCTACGTGAGCCCGGCGGGACTCGAACCACGATCCTGGCCCCTGCCGTGGCTTCCTAGGCTGCCACCTACAGGCTTGCGCCATCATACCAGGCAAGAAAAGAATCTTTACTTTTATAGGCATCATGGAAGTTTGGACTAGAATAGTCTTGGTTATCATATTACTATGAGAACTCTAATAATGCCATGCAGTCATTTTATAGCTGGGGAAATTGAGGCCCAGAGAGATGTGCTACGCAGTCAGGAAGTGGTAGGGGCAGAACTTTCCCTAGGTCTTAGAATTTCATGTCCAGAGATTTTTTTAATTCCCTATCCCCATTCTCTTCTGTCCACTTTTTCTTTTTAGCTTATTACATGCGTTTTTATTTTATGCTAGTGCAGGTTAAACATCAGAACATCAATGGTTGAGTTATAAATGACTATAACACAGACAAGAAGAAAATTCTACCTACTTAAATTTTGGTGAGCTTCAAACCTATGAAATCTATTAACAGCTTTGATTCCCATAGCCTCTCTGGACTCAAACTTTAAGATTTGGCGAATGCTCAGTGACAGCTCCATATTCTGAGGGCTCATGCCGAATCACTCTATTAAATTTCCTTTTATTAAAAATTGTTTTTATTTATATAATTAAAAAATTTAATTCCACATACAGGGAAATGCAAATCAAAACCATACTGAGCTACCATCTTATAGCAATAAGAATGGCCCATATCAGAAAAACAGGTAACAACAAGTGTTGGTGTGGATGTGGAGAGAAAGGAGCACTCATATTGCTGGTGGGAATGCAAACTGGTTCAGTCACTAAGGAAAGCTTTGTGGAGGGTCCTCAAACTAGTAAACTTCCTTCTAGATGCCTTCCTTCTCATTTTTGAAAAAGTTGTAAACTTAATCACCAGGGACCCTTGAATGGCAATGAGGATATTCTTGTCATTATTCTTTAAGGGAAGTAAGTCACAGATCCCACAGGAAGCAGCAGGCCAGCTCTTTATTTTCACAGCAAAGGAATAGAAATCTGGAAGGTAATATGTAAATGCCTCATTATCCTTGCTGGAAGCAGTCTGCAGAAAGCAAGGACAGGCTGGAACCAGGGACTGAGGGGCACTTACGAAAGGTTGCTGAGTCCTGGCTGTGACCTAATAACCAGTGCAGGCTGACTACTTTGTAAAGGAATAACTCTTTACCTCAACAGGTAAGAGTAAGTAAAGGTCAGGTATACATTGCTCTCACCTTCCTAGAAAACTTTTTGTAGCCAGGGCACAAAGGATGACCCCAGGGAAAGAGCTCTGGATGACTTAGATTGGTGGTTTTCTTCCACTGTCTCCATGTAGAGTGAAGTGGGACCTACACAGTTTATTACCAATAGTACAGTTCCTAAAGTTTCAGTCATTTTATACTAACATTTAACAGAAATAGATCCTAACTCCACTTCTCTCTTTGTGGCCCATTATTTTTTCTTGAGTGGAAAAGGGTGGTGGTATTACAGCTAGTGGTAGCCACACAGCTTGGGACAATGAGGGATATGTGAAAATGAACTGTCCGCTAGTCCCAGAGGATTAAAAATTGGTAAAAGGCTAAGAGAATTGATGATAATTTGATTCTATTGTTCTATCATAGAATGTTCTTTCATTCTATTGTGAAAGATTTAATTTTCTTTCTCTGTCCCAAGTTAATTTTTGTTTCTTTTTAAAAGACTGAATTAAAATGGCCTCTCATAGAATGCAATATGAGACAAAAACCATCTGGAGGATCATACCTTGAACTAGGAGTTTGAAGGACCTTATTCTGAATCTGGATCATGTTGACTTAACTAAACCTTTCTAGACCTCAAGTTTCCCTTTAATACAGGGAAACACAATGCCTACAAGAAAGAACTAGTGTAAGGACTGGATTCAACAGAAAAGCTACACAAAGATGACATTATGCAAATTCTATATCTTCAACATACTTGGATCTGTGAAGGTTTTAATGAGCTCTTCCATTGCCAACATCCAAGAAACAGCAAGATGGCAGTTTTGCAAAAATACCCAGTTCCCTGATTTCATTGCCTCTTTAATCATCCTTTCAGCAATGGGTCCTTGTCCTTGCCCCAGTGAAATTGACTGTACCCTGAATTGAGCAACAACAAGAAATACTGTTTTAATGTTCTTTTTAAGCAATGCAGATATTAAGAAATATAAATATAGGAGTCTCTTACACAGGTTATGCACATATTTCTAAGCCGTATTTCTGATAGATGTTTAAAACATTTTTCTTTCTGGTTTTCTGAAAAACATTTTTATTATACACATACAGAAAAGTGCAAAAGACTAATACACAGCTCTGTAAATGATCACAAATAAACACCAATAGTTAAGATCTTGTGTCAACACCAGAAAAACTCTTCTTGTCCCTTCCCACCACAGTTTTTTTCTCTTCCTTTTCCCCATAGATACTCATTATTCTGATTTCTAACACCATGAACCAATTTTTAAAAAGTCAAAAAGATTGAAGCCCAGCATATATACAGAAAAAGTATATGTCATCAGTGTATGGTTCAATGAATTCTCCCCAAATGAATTATCTATCTATCTATCTATCTATCTATCTATCTATCTATCTATCTATCTATCTATCTATCTATCTATCTATCTATCTATCTATCTATCTATCTTCTGTACCACCAACTAGGTAAAAAACAAACAAACTAAAAATCAAATTAAAAAAAGAGTCTAACAAGCCTCCCCCAAAGGGATTCTTCATTTTTAAAGGCAACTATTCTGAATTCATCTACATCATAGATTAATTCAGCTTGTTTTTGAAACATACATACATGGCATTATATAGTACATATTACTTTAGATTGATTCATTTAAGTCAATATTGTTTTTAGATTAATTCATGTTATTGGGGGCCACTAGGGTTCATTAATTTTTCACAGCTGTATAGTATTCTAATATGTGGTTATATCACAATTTATTCACTCATACTGCTCTTTCTGGATATTTGAGTATTTCTGGTTCTTGGCTACTACATACAAAGCTGCAATAAACATTCAATATCAAACTCTTTCCCAAAATGATTCCAATTCATACTTCTAGTATGTGAGGGTTCTTGTTTCTCCACTAATACCATGTTTCCTTGTTAATACCTGGTGAGCATATAGTGGTGTCTCACTGAGGTTTAGAATTGTTTCACTTTTCATAGGTTTATTTATTGACCATGTTGCTAATACCCTTTGTATTTTCCATCTTCTTCCCATCCCCTATTTTCTGTTGAGTTACCTGTCTTTGTTCTTATTGATGTCCAAATGTTCCTTATATTGGATATAAACCCTTTGTGATCTTTTCACTGTTTTAGCAGTTTTGCCATTTCTAGAATGTCATGTAACTGGGTTCACATAGTATGTAATCTTTCAGATTGACTTTTCACACTAATATGTATGTAAGGCTCTTCCATATTTTCATAATTTGATAGTTAATTTTATTAGCATTGAATAATATTCCACTGTTTGGCTGTACAGTGCTTCTTAAGTTCACTTTTTTCTTATATCCTCTAACCTGTTGTATTAATGAAATGATTTTCTTCATTGAGTTATTCTATCTTTAATTGCTTCTTACTTGGATCCTCTTTATAAATCCAATCTCTATTTAATGAGATATTTTACTCATGTTTTCTTTTGCTCTTTGAGCTTATTTATAATAGTTAATTTAAAGTTTATCTAGCAAGTCCAATTTCTTTTCTCCATCAGGGTAAGCTCCTCTTATGTAATCTTCCCTTTATGAGTGCAACATGCTATGTTTCTTTGGATTCCTTCTAATTTTTCATTTTGTTGAAAGTCAGAGATTTTGAATATTATAATGTGACCATTCTGGAAGTCAGATTTGACCCTCTATCCAGAGTTTGCTGTTGTGAGATACTGTGGTTAATACTTTTGGTTTATTTAGTGATTTTTCTAAATTGATTTTGTAAGGATGCAGTCACTGAAGTCTGCTTGTTTCGCCTAGTGGGGGAACTGGTATTGTGACAGAGATTTCATTATACACCTGGAGCAACAACATCAAAATCTACCAGATTTTGCAGATGGATTCTGTGTAGGTGTTTTAGAAGCCTTCAATACTCAACTAGGAAATCTTTGGCTAGAAGTTACAGCTGAGGGCTTTCTCAGGTCTTTCTGAGCATGTACTCACCCTTGGGCATGAGTGTTGTGTTTTATATTTCCAGGAATACTTGGGAGCTTTTCAAAGCCCTTATTGCCCCCAAATTTCTCATTTCTAGCTCCCAGGCTTTCTGTTTTGCCTATTTGCCCCAACTGTTATCTCTTACCCCAGGTGGCACTGGTTAAAACATCTACCTTTAAATATTTTTGACAAATCTATTCCCCCTTACCCCCAGGGAAGCATCTCTCTGACCTGAGAGACTTCCTCATTTG
>PVHY01016143.1:10764-34493 GCA_004024945.1 Uropsilus gracilis | reverse complement strand
CCTGCGGCCGGGCCGCGCCGCGCCCCCGCACCCCCCGAGGGACCCGAGCGCGGCGCTGCGCGGGCCGCCGCTCCCTCCCCGCGGGTGCTGGGCGTGGGTAGCTTGAGGGGGCGGGGAGAGCCGCCTGGGCGACGGCCTCCGGGTCCTGCGTCCGCTGCCCCGGTGGGCGCGCGACTTGGCTCGGGAACCCCGGGGGGCGCCGCCCGCGGGCGCCTGCAGTCGGGGTCCTGCGCCCCGAGGGGGCGTCCTTGAGTCCGCGCACGCGAGGCGGGCTGCACCGGGACTCCGGGGTCGCTCCAGCGGGCGCGCTTGGCCGGCTCAGGAGGGACCTCGCCAAGCTCCCCAAGGTGCATGCACCTCCCCCCACCCCGGACTCGTGCAGGTGGCTCCTCCCGAGGGGTTTCCTGGACGACAGCGAAAGGGCCACCGCCGCTCACTGTCCAGCTCGGCCGTAAACCCGCCTTGGCGCAGCCCTGTTCTTCCTTCTTTTATTTTGAGACCAGGTCTCGCTATTTTTGCCCGGGGAACCGCAGGCTCACGTTGCCCGGGGTACCACGGACTCAAGCCGTCCCCAGCCTTAGCCTCCCAGGTAGCTGGGATGACAGGCGCGCGCCACCACGCCCAGCTATTTCGGGGGGACTAGGCCCCCTACGTTGCCCCGGGAGGGTCTCGAGCCGCGATCCCCAGTCCCAGCCGCGCTCCATAGGCTGTCGCTTACAGGCACGCGCCCCCGTGCCCGGTAGTTTGTTCTTCTGTCGGTTTCCCGGGCGGTAGCTGCAAATCGGGCCTCGGCGCGGGGGATCCTCTCCCCGAGGCTGCCTGTCACCGCCTGGCTCCGCCCTCGCCCCCATCAAAGGACCAGCCCTGACCGGTCCCTAGGCCGACCGAGAGCTGGGCGGAGGGGGCGCACCTGCGGTCCTGGTGCTTGTCATCGCGTGCGAAGGCTGCGTCTCCTCTCACGCTCTAGGTCGTGCTGCTACGCACGTGCACAATGCTGTGTACCGACGGCTGTGTTGACAGTGCTGGTCTCATATCAATAGACAGTATTGTTTTGAATTCCAGAGCTGCCTGCTAGCCTGATTTCTGACTCATCACAAGCTAGATGTTAGTGACTGTTCCCTGCGCACTTGAAAAAGGTAGGGCTCCTGCTGGTGTGAGTTCAAATGCTTTTATACATGTCCATTGGCTCAAATTGCTTTAAATACCCACCTGGATTTTCTGTTCACTTCTTCTGAGCAGGCAGGACCTTTCCAACAATGACTGGGATTGGTTTTTCCTTTAAGTTCTCTCAGGTTTTTGTTTTGTTTTCAATATTTTGAAGCGTCTGACTAGAGACATACACATTTATCTTGTTTTTTGGATGGATTCTTTTTGGTTTTTTTTTTTATCATTATCATATGTTCCCCTTGACCAGTGGTTAAATTTGGGCTTCTGAAGTTGACTGTGAGAGTATTTACATAACCACTCCACCTTTCCTATGAATGGGATTTACCTAATATATCTTATTGTACCATTCAAATATGTCTATGTCTATTTAAAGTGGCAGGATATAACTGGGTCTTGCTCTTTCATTTTGTTCATTTTAATAATATCTTTTGATTGGAATGTTTAGACCATTCATCTCTTAGTGCGATAGATAAGGTTCAAATCTACCATTTTGCTATTTGTTTTGTATTCCAGCTTTCTTCTTTGTCTTTTCTAGATTATTTGAATGTTTTTGTAAGACTCCATTTTCTCTCCACTGTTAGCTTATTTCCTGTACCTTCCTTAGCATTTTAGATCCGTTTACAATTCCGATCTAAAACCCATCACCTTCTACCTGCAGGTAATGCTACTTCCAGAGTCTGTGAGGCCTGGAGCAGGCATCCTCAGTCCCCACCAGTTCTCCACCCTTGGTGCTAGTGTACATCCCCTTCCCCACAAACGCTTGCTTTGCTTTGTTGCTTTCTGCCATGCAGCCTGATGACTACTCTGTCCATAGCTTTCGGAAAGCCATGTGAAAGTGTGCCTAAAAAAAAAAAAAAATTAAAAGTGTAACGTCCCTTGATGAAGCAACTCCACATCTTGGTATTCCACACATCCACGCATGAAAACAGGATGTGTATTTTGGTGCGTGTGTGTTTGTTTTTGTTTTTTTTTGAGACCTGGTCTGTCTATTTTGCCCGGGGTAGTCTCAAACCCACGAACTCAAGTTATCCCAGCCTCAGCCTCCCAGGTAGCTGGGATTACAGGCATGCGCCATTGCGCCCGGCTGCTTTTTTGAGACCAGGTCTCACTATTTGCCCGGGGTAGTCTCGAGCCCATGAACGCAAGCTATCCCAGGCCTCTTGCCTCCCAGCGCTTGAACTACAGGCACGTGCCACCATGTCTGGCTTTATTATGGTGTTTTTGTAAAACCATAAAAGGGGATAATGAGAATGTCTCTTAGTAGAGAAATGGCGGGGGAAATCTGAAACATCATAGTAGATTCTCATGCGGTCATTTAAGAAAATGAAGTCATTTTGGAAAGATGTGCATAAGAAGTAAAAGAAGTTGCAGAGTAATATCCCATGTGGTAAACAATATAGACTTTTTTTTTTTATGTAAGCAGAAGTTTATCGAAAGACAATCATAGCAAACTCCTTTAGCCTTCACAGCAGTCTTGTCAGGAATATTACTGCAAATTCGTACCTGTGAACTTGCAAATTCATTTAATCTTCACAGCAGTCTTGTCAGGAATTCATTTAATCTTCACAGCAGTCTTGTTCCTTTATGGAAGGGGAAACTGAGGCACAGAGAAGTCAATGACTTGCCTAGGCTGGCTTGCCCAGCACTGGCTGACTGGCTCTGGAAGCTGAATCAGCCCCACTAAGCATCAGCCTTTTAGTGTCAAGTGAACTGAGTTACAGAACTCTTCTCAGTGATGAGAAACACTCTTCTATGTTCAATGTTTCCAAGTCGTTCACATTGAGGAAAAAGTCCTTTTGCATTTCAACCAACAGTTGTGAAAAGCATCTACATTCAATCAGGGTAGGGAGGGTCGCAAGCATGGAGGAAAGAATAGTTAGCATCTGCCTCATGTCTTCGCTCTGGAGTTGGGCTTTCTGGGAAAGGCAGTGGGGTGCGAGCTGGACTGGGTTGTGACTTCACAGAAAGAAACTGACTTGGAGGAGAGGGTACTTTCATTGTGGCACTTCATGCGAAACACCAATATTTGCTCCTGGCATACTTCCAACATCACCCCCCTTCTTTTTTCAGAAAGGATTGACTTAAAACTTCTGCTTGGAAAGCCCCAGAGGTGAGGGTGCTGGTTTGGAAGCACTTGGAACAATAGAATGTCCATGTTAACACATGCAGTCTGCTAGTAAAGGATGCATAAAGACTTTTTAAACAGACATTTTATAGCTACATTGCCTACAAAACTATCACCCAAGTGGTTCCAATACCTTATAAAGATGAGTGTAGAATACCATTTAACAATATCTACTTCTTTCCTACATAAGTAAAAATATGAGAAATCATTCATTCTCCATAAATGGTAATATTATGAGAAGCCTGGAAGTCATCTCAAATATCATTTTTGTCTAATATTAATAATGAAAGATGCACACGTTATAACTACAGTGGCTTGTGGTTTAAAGAAACGAATTTAAATGTGACTTAAATTCTGCATATTTCTAAGAACTTGTATGATTACACTTTGGCTATACGTAGTAGATGCAAAAAACTCCAATATTTTAAACAAGACATGCCTTCCTGTTCCTGAAGATGAAATGATTCCTATTTTGAAAAAGTGCTCAGCCAACTGTGACTTCTTAGGGGCAAAACAAAGCACACGGCTCACACTCAGGAATCAGATTGATTTGAAAACCCTTTCATATGGATAGTGTTGTGCCTCGCCCTGGAAATCCCCACTCTTTCCCACTTCTGCATGAACTCAGTTTTCAGAATCAAAAAGGTAGCATTAAAACATGGCTATCACCTTTGTTTCTCGTGGATGGTGTGTACTATTACGTTACATTTTAACCATCTTCATTTAGGCACCAAGAAACCAAATGTCAGCAAAAGTAGAACTTAATCATTGTATGTAATTATTTTTAAAGTGACCATCACTGGGCTCAAAAGAATAGACAGAGATGAACATATGAAATAAATATGACTAAATTGTACAGCAAAAGTTTAGCAGTAAATACAAATATTTTTGATCACTACTCTGTTACATTTGACTCTTCCTCACAACTTTTATGAGTTTAAGTGAACATAAACCATTGCTAAATTAGTGTTGATCAGAGGTTAACCAAGTACAATCCATCCAAGAACAAAACAAAAGCATTTGAACTGTACAAGTATCTTGCCTCCTCTTTTATTTTATTTTTATTTTTAATTAGTTAATTTATTTTTGAGACTAGGTCTGGCTATTTTTGCCTGTGGAACCGCAGGCTCACATTGCCCGGGGTACCGTGGACTCAAGCAATCCCCAGCCTCAGCCTCCCAGGTAGCTGGGATTACAGGCACGCGCCGCTACGCCCAGCTATATTCTTTTGGTCTCGCTACGTGCCCCCGGCGGGACTTGAACCGTGATCCCTGGCCCAGACCGCGGCTTCCTAGACTGCCGCTTGCAGGCATGCGCCACCGTGCTCGGCCTGAGCCTCCTCTTTTATTTCTACAGAGCTGGCGTTCAAAATAAATGACTCTGGGAGTTGTCTGAATAAAACTAGCAGTCCTCACATACTTTGGGGATATTTTGTGGGTTTCAAGTGGTAACAGGGATGTAATTCGCCTTTCCTTTTAAGAGAGAAAATGGCTGCATGATCCTTACCCACGAGCAAGGTTACCCGGCAGGCTGAAGGCCGAGCTTCATTGCAGATGGGTCAGGTTCAAGTTGTCTGGTAGAAGACTGATGTTAGATTGAGAATGTTTTCTCTTTCGTAACTCTTGACATCTAACAAAGTATACAGCTTGAGGAATTATCAAATACAAGCCAACACACGGAGCCAGCGCCCGAGTCATGAATCAGAAGATGGCCAGCTCCTCAAAGTCCCCTGTATGCGCCCTTCCAGTCTCCTCCCCTCACCCTTCTCGACAGAAGTGATCGTACTGCTGACTAGCTTGGTCTGTGTGGACTTTACAGAAATGTCTGCACTGCAGGGTGATGTTCTGGATGGGATGGATGGCTCCTATTCGTTATGCTTGTCATTGTCGTCTTGTCGCTGTCGTCTGGGTCGCGTGGCTGGGTGCAGAGTGTCCATCGCGTGTGCGCACTGGGGCACAGGGCAGCTTTCCCAAGCGCAGGCACATTTCCAAGTGCAGATAGGACAGCGGCCCAGTGGATCCTACGCTTTTTTTGTTGTTTTTTTAAGAGACTAGGTCTCGCTATGTTGCTCCGGGTAGTCCTGAACCCACGAACTCATGTGATCCCCAACCTCAGCCTCCCAGGTAGCTGGGATTACAGGCGCATGCCACCACCCCCCGGCTAGTTTTTTTTTTTTTTTTTTTGAGGCTAGGTCTCGGTATGCTGCCTGGGTTAGTCTCGAACCCGCGGACTCAGGTGATTCCTAGCCTCTGCCTCCCAAATAGCTGGGATTACAGGTGCGCGCCACCACACCCGGCTCAGGGCCCTATGCTCCTGAGAGAGCTACCCGCTTTCTCGGGGATTATGAGTCTCATGTCATCACCCCTACCCTGCTCACCGGCCCCCCAAGCTGTTTTGGACCTGAGCACTCATCTCCAAGTTACTCTGCATTTCTTAAAATGACTTAACCGCCAATTTATCCCTCCCACCCACTGCACCCATGGGTACTCCTGTCTTCATACAGGTCCTCCTCCGCCTTGTCTCTGAAGGGCGTCTTCGTCAGTGTGTGCTGAAGGAATCCTGGCTACCTCCAAGATACCACCTTTCCCACCAGCTTTTAAGTTTTGTTTTCATAAACCTCTGTAAGTTAGAACCCGGAGGCAGAACATTTTTCTCCTTTGCTTTGCCTTAGTATTAAAGGAGGTTCCCTCCTGGTCATTTCCGTGAATATTCTTACCTATCTTTGGCTTTTTTTGAGACCCACCCAGCCCTTAGACCACTTATCTCCCCCTTCCTTCACTCGCTTTTTCCTTTCCCAGTTTAGAAACGCGCTTAAGAAACGCGCTTTACTAGCATCGTTTCTTTGCAAGTTTTCTTGCCCCGTCCTTTTTTCCTTTTTATGCATCTGAAAAACCCTGGTTATACTTTATTCTATGAACACGTCACATCTGCTCCTGAACAGCTGATCCTGGCTGGAGGAGAAAAAGAAACAGAAAGCACCAACCCAAGTGTGTTACCTTTTCAAATCCCTAATTACCATTCGCAGCGGCCTTTGCAAATTGCGTGGCCATTCTGCAATTCCTCCTGGCCATTCCTGTCGCCATTCCTACCTCTTGCCTCCACGCACTTCTCCCAACCTACACGCAGTCAAGCTGTTGTCTTTGTCACACTTTAGCGAGAAAACAAAAGGAGTGAAATGGAAAACCCCTAATGTTCCCGACACTAAAGCTACCAAATAGCCTCTAAGGGTATCTCTTCTCTGCTTTCTGTTGCAACGGAGGCTTTCCACCTTCAGTGCCCTGGGCCTCACCCCTCTGGCCTTCCCGAAGATTTCATTCTCAGTTAACGCTTGTAACTGCGGCTGCATCTTGCCGGTCTGTTTGACTCACTTATCCTTATCAACATATGAAAATGATCTAATTTCTCCCACCAGGAAATAAAACTCAACTTTAACCTCCTTTGACCTCATGTTCTTTTCTTAGCTACCAGTACTTCTGCTCCCTTTCACGATACAATTTCTAGGAAGAGTTGCCATCTCTAGCCATTGCCTTAACCCACTCCAGCCAGCCTTCTATGCCTGCTGCTTGCTCCACTCCGGAAGGCATCAAATTCACCTTTCAATGGGCTTGAGATCCACTCTCTCTGCCTGACCTTCCTTGGAGCACTTAACTGCTTCCTTGATGCCGTCTTGGTTTCCCTCTTATCTCGTGGGCAACTCCTCCTTTGCTCTGCTTTATTTCCGAATATAGGAATGCCTCAGGGTTGCAATTCGGATGTCTTCCCCAGGGTTACTCTCCGCAAGCCCTCTCACATGGTGCCAAGGATTTACCCAGATATCAGTGATTCCATGATCCTTATTTTCAACTGACTTCTCCTGAGATCCAGACTGATTAACTCCTTAGCTGAGTACAGCTAACTCCTCGGTAGATCTTTAACTACCTTGACAATCTCACAGGTAACCCTTACACATCTCAGCTTTAACCCACCCCAAACAAAATTTTAGATGAATTCCCAAACTTTTTATTTGGTTCCTCGTCTTTGTCATCATCCATTTGTTAAATTAACCCAGTCAGAAACCAGTGACATCTTTGGTTTCCCTTTTCCTTCACTCCTCATGTCCACTCTGTCATGCCAATTCTTACTTCCAACACTCATCTCCCCTCCATTTTTTTTTTTTTTTGAGAGTAGGTCTTGCTGTTTTTGCCCGTGGAACCACAGGCTCTCATTGCCTGGGGTACCACAGACTCAACCCATCCCCAGCCTCAGCTTCCCAGGTAGCTGGGATTACAGGCGTGTGCCACCACGCCCAGCTATTTTTTGGAACTAGGTCTCACTACGGGCCCCAGGCGGGACTCGAACCACGATCCCCAGCCCCGGCCGCTTCATAGGCTGAAGCTTACAGGCACGAGCCACCGTGCCCGGCCTTCCCCTCCATTTTAATGCAAGCCACCATCTCTTGCTCGGGCTCTTCATTAGCTTCAGCCTTTAGCTTCTACTTAGCCCCTTAGTCGAAGCATTCTTAAAAAGCAGAAGTATAGTCATAAAGTACATTCATTGAAGTCATCCTACTACAGCTGTTCAAAGGTCTCCCTCCCTCCCTCCTAACCACAGCGGACAGGGCCTGATACGATCTGGTTAGTCCCCTCTCCAGTCTCATCTTCTGACGGTCACATTCAGTGTGCCCCAGACACACTGGTTTCTTTTCCATTCCTTGATGTCACTGTTCTTCAGCTCATTTTTTCTGCTCATTTCTTCTCTCTCCTCTACTTCACATGATTCAAGTTTGTTCTTCCTGTTTCAGGTAAAATGTTGCCTCAGAGAGGCCCTCCAAAATGAGTCCCAAACCACCCTTACTTAAGTCCTCCTCAGCCCTTCTCACTCGTCCTGTTTGTCTTTACCTTGCTGCAAGCTCTGTTCTATCAGTCTTCTTGTTAGACTATGCACACATGGCACAACTCCATACATGCCCTTTTACTTGGCCATTATTTTCCACCGTGGAACTATATAAGGACATTATGAGACAGGTGAGGTTGAGATGTATAAGACTACCAATAATTCAAGAAAAAGTTACTTTTCCAGGAATATAGTTGTTAAAGCAGTCACCAAAATGACAAAATGTCATTGGCAGAGTTTAATACCTGTAACACACAACACTAAATTTATAGATAACCAATTTTACTGAAGTCCCTCAAATTTATTCATGCAATGATCTAATTGAAATAAATGTGATGAATTAGGCTTAATGGAATAAAAGGATTTAAAATAGTAAAAAAATCTTAATGGAATAAAAGGAATTAAAATAGTAATATAGTCCCTTATATATATGCTTTGGACAGAATTTTCCAGATATTACTGAAGATTATTTGAAGAAATGCAATTAATTTAGTTTCTCACCAGGCTCAATTGATTATTTTTTTCTATAGGTAGGTAGTTATCTTTATTGGAAAATAAATAAAACAGCTGTCATTCACCCCTACTAAAAACGCTTTTAAGGATAGACTGATGAGTTAGTGGGTACATTTTTATTATGTGTTATTTCTTCTTACATCATTACATATATCCCCTAAAGTTCTACCATATCAGCCATGAGTTATCATCCTGATTCCTTGTGCTAATCCCTACCAATTTCATCCTCGACCCTCTCCCTCCCCCCACCCACTTGCTGTATGCTTTAGTTTTGTTATCAGTTTGTGAGTTTTGTATTTTTCTTGTCCTTTTGTTTGTCTTCTCTATATCCCACATATAAACGAGACCATCCGATATTCATCTTTTTCTTTCGGGCTTATTTTGGCTAGCATGATTCCTTCTTGCCCCATCCATGTTGCCGCAAATAAATAACATGGGTTTGTATTTTTTGCTTTCTGAATAAAATTCCATCATGGAAATATACAACTTATAGACCCATTTGTCTGTTTTGGGGCATTTGGGCTGTTTTCCATATCCTGGTTATTGTAAATAGTACTGCAGTAAAGAAACTAAACGTTTCCTTTTGAATTAGTGTTCTGGTATCCTTTGGGTAGCTTTTTTTGGTATATTGTATTGACATTAGCTGTTGTATATACTTTATGATTGGTTCTGTCTTATCGTAAATAGGAATTTTTTTTCTTAAAGTAAATCATAAAGAGGCAAACAGAACAGTTTTCTGTGGTCAGTCATGAAGGCAGAATATGAGTGATGATATAAGCTCGGTTTGCACAGATGAAATGTTTACAAAACCTCAAATAGTAGGAAAATAGTCTAAAATTCAGTTATTTTGCCAATTACATAAATTTAACAGCTATATTTATTAGTTGTAGTGTATATTTTCAACCTACTGCTTTTAAAAAATGTACTGAAATATAATAGTAACAATAATAAACAATGTGAAGTAACACTAGAACTTTAAAACACATCTACTTTTATGATAGGTAACATTTCAGAGATTGTTGTGAGAATTAACATCCCACATATAAAGCAGGATTTTTACTACCTGGCTTATCTGAGAAATTTAGGAGTAAGAATTGCTAATTACAAATGCTTTAAATATGCATTCTTTACATACAGTAAAGTTAAGAAATTGGTAATCAGCACAAAATGTTAGCTGTAGTTAGCTACCACAGTTCAAAGATCAACAAGGTGATGTATCTACAGAAAGTTGTTCTTAAAGTTCAAATAATGGTGCAAAATAGATTATCATAAAATCTGGGTCATGAAAATTCAGTACATACTACCTTTACCTTCCCAAACTTTATCAGAGACTATTTCAATCATTTTTTTTCTGTAAGAAGAAATTTGATTAACACCACCAAAATTCTAGTACTATTACTTATATTAGTGACAATTTCATTCAGCATTCAAGTTCTAAGTCAATCTGATGTTTAGCAAAATAATCTTTCAAAAGGGGTGCTGATAAGAACAAATGAAGATTGAATACACTTGTGTAAATGAAATATTGCTACCTATCAAGGATACTGTTGGAAAATATAGCTCTTCTGAATTTCATAAAAGTTTTAATTTTTGGTTTGCTTTGGAAACACAAGCATAATTTCAAAATAGCTTTTCATTACTTTATAAATTTAGCTTTTTGTAAGTTGAAGACATAAATGTGTGCCATTTTTATTTCTAGTTAAAAAGAGTACGGGTGGTTTTATGGCCTGTTTGGAAGAACATGCAGCGATCAGTGTTTGTTTTGTCTTTAAAGTATCCATATTTTATCATAAAAATCAGTATGTATCATATATCATGTCAGTAAAACATTATGATATATAACAGTACAAAGAAAATTCAGTAGAAATATATTGTAAATTTTGCAAGTTGCTGCCTTTTAAAATCAGTAGCATTTAGATAAATGATTCACAAAAAATTTATTATTGCAGTAATAAAAATTACTGCAATAAGAATAACTAGCAGGTAACCAGGTAATACATTTACCTGGTAGCAAACATACTTATTTTACAATAGTTTAAAACAAATGAGATTTGAAATCATCTCTGAAGTGTATTAAGTTTAGAATAATACAAACTTCTTTATAGAAGTAAACTAAAATAGGCATTTCAGAAAGATTATATTCCTAAAATAAGGTTGTAGTACATTTTAATAAATATACACTTTCTCATTTCCCTTTATTTGGATATAGGATGTATTGCTTACAAATGAAAATAAATACACATAGCCAAAAACAAAACAAGTATGCAAAAACATTTTATTTATAATAGATCAACATTTTTGACATGAAAGGTAGCCACTTTCAATTTCTCAAGAATGCCTAGAATCCAACAGTTTCCAGAAAGTTAATTATTTCACTGTAGGGAAAAGAAATAATTTCTGAGTAAACTTTTAAATGGCTTGGCTCATGGCAACTTATTTATAAGCTTGAATGTGTGGTAAGTTAGCTATCCCAGGAAGTGCATGTAATCCAACTATGTTCCAAGTATATTAAACCAGTTTCTACATCATGAGAATCATTATGTGTATCAACTGTACTCAAGAATTCTCTTTATCAAAATATTCGTTTTCTTTTATAAAGGCCTCACATTAACCCCGCAAAAACAATCACTCCATCTATGTCTATGACCACTCTTTTTCTACTTCAAGTTGCATTACCTTACAGACAACTGTCAAATTCCAGTGGAACTGTACACTGACTTAGGACTCTATGTAACATACCAAACACAAATATTAGTGGGCGCACGTTGGGCACCATTTGTTAGGAGTCCTGTGTGGGAAAGAAGAAGAACAAGACGGAAGAGATTGATAGCGATCTGTGGGGTCAGCCCGCAGACCACTATCAATCTCTTCCGTTTCATTCTTCTTCTTTCCCACACGGGACTCCTAACACACAAGAATAGTGTCATTGCCTTTATGTGACAAGGTGATTAACCAATAATAATTCAATGTTACATTTTGGTTAAAGGGGGAAAAAGTAGCCCCTAAGTGTTCTTAAACTTTTTGGTACTCCTCTGTAACACACAGATTGAAAAGGTAACCTCTGAAATCAAAATCATGAGAAGACTCCTTAAATAAAATATCTGATGTAAATAAGTATTAAATTTCAGATTCAGACCATATTTTTTTCTGCATTTCAATTTGGGAAAAAAATTCACCGTTATTAGCTCTCTTACACTTATTTTTGAGAAGTTCAATCTATTACACGCAAGTTTGTTAAATTCACTCCCCATGCTTACGTGCTATTTTTCCTCAGGTTAAGTCCATTATATACATGTAAGTGCTGGGAAGCTTTCAATAGCACTTAAAGAATATTCATGACAGCTCTGAAATGTTGAAAGTTTCATTATTATCTACTTACTGTAGGGTTTTAATTCAAATTCATCACAGCATTATAAATACTGTGTGAATGGAATGCACACAGTTCCTACAGACACAAACTGAAGTCCAAAAGGCACAGAGTAATGCTGGTGGCTCTTTCTAGTCAGTTAAGAAACAATAAAAAGTCTGCATTATTCATCATAATTTAAATACTTAAGTAATCTCCACTTTTATTATTTTATAACAATGACTTCAAATTTACATTATTTTAAGTACCATTGTAATAGCTTAGTGTATAATACAGATTTGCTGATATCCCATTCAAAAATTAAAAAAAACAACAACACAATTCTTCACTATATATATATATGTATGTATATATATATAAAATTATTCTGAAAGACAAGAACATAGAAGAGGGACTTGATACAGACCATCAACTGAATTTTGTATCACCACAGTTAAAATTCCAAAATAAACAGATATACAGCAATAATCAAAAGCAGTGCAAATATCTTTGGAGGTTAGGAGAAAATTATAATGCAAAAACATACAACAACGAAATAAAAAAGGTAAGTACTTCAAGTACAAGGAGCCAGTCTGCTTGAGGTCCATCTTAGTGTTTGTTGGGGGCTTCCTTCCTGCTTTTACTTCTTTCTCTGAAACACATTGGCCAGCATTGCACCTGATGTTGTCAACTGGCCCATTTTGTTCAAAAACTTGGTCTTTGTATCTTCACTCACTAAGCTCGCAGCAATTGACATTGAGCTAGGAAAGAAATTTTGAAGTTCATGTGAAGCACTTGAAATTGTCATTTTTCCGTTTCATTAGTAGCATAGTGCTAATAAATACATTCTGAAGCAGTAACACAAAATGGAAACTAATATTTATTGGCAGTTTTTAGATCCCATATTAAGAAGTTTTCATGGTTGTTTGTATTAAGGAGAATAGTATAGTGATAGGAACAAGTCTGGAATAAGACTGAATCCCGGCTCCATTTTTTTTTACCAGCTCTGTGACCTTGAACAGTTATTTAATGAGTATACAAATACCCAAGGGTTTATTAGCAGTCAGTAGTTGTTCTTTTTATCAACATCACTTCATCTATAAAATGCTTGTCTTACTGTGCTGATAACAACCCAGAAGGCATGCCCATTCCTTTATTTTGGGAAGTGGGCAAGGTCTCAATGTCACTTATATTAGTTTTACATCCATTTCTTTCATTCCTTCCTCCCTTCCCTTCTTTGATTTTTCTGACCAACCTCCAGTTTCCTGTGTTGGGAGTAAATACAAACTAAACGTCCACTAGAGATTGCAGTTTCTCGTACAGCTAAACAGAGTACGGACTATGCACTTTGCCCCACTAAGGCTCCAACAACTGTGCTCTCAGACTCAGGAACCCAACTTATTGACTTTGTGGCTTTGGCTGAGATGCTTTGGATTGCTCTGACTCAGTTTCCTCATTTGCAAAACACAGATTTTAATCACTGTTGACAAATACCCCAGGGGTTAAATAAAAGAATATGCCTGAACCTGGCAAGGGCCAGGAGCAGGTGCACAGCTTACGTCTGACGCTGTGTGTGATGTGTGTGAGGCTACCTAGCACTCCTGCTTCTGTGCAGCCTTGAACGGTATTTATTGAGGATTACGCTATCCACACCCCATCACCTAGAGCTAATCTGCAAGTATCTTCTTCCCACTGCTCCTCGGCCAGTGTACCAGCCTGGTATCTCCCATCCTGTCTCCTGCTGCTTTTTTCCTTCCTGCCAAGTAACCCTCCACAAGGTTCAGATTTGGCTTTCAGTTCTTCAGTTACAAACCTTACTCTCAAAGTTTCAAATATCACCTCCAGAAGGATGACCCCAATTTATCAACTGAACCACAGCCCTTTCCCTGTAGGCCAGTGCCACAATACTATTGTTTGCTGGATAAAGCCAAGGATCTCAAGCTTTTTCTCACATGCTAACTTTGGAAATAACTCTGCAGTTTCATTCTCTATTTGCCAATAGCTCTAGTTTCCTTTCTACCCATCAGTGAATATAATGGTTGCTTCTTCCTATTCAAGCCATCATCAATTCCTGTGACTTCATTTCATGAAACCTCTTTTCTATTGTTTTATTTCTATCACCAATACTTTATAATTGGATTATTTCACCAATCTTAGATCTGGCCTCCCTACATTTTCAGAGTAAATTCCGAAATAATCCTGTCTTCAGATTACATTCCTTCTGAAAAATCTTTGGTCACTTAGTATCCTTAAGACAAAATGTGCCTCACATTCAAAAAACATTGTGTTTGTAGGTGTGTGTGTGTGTATGTACCAACCATCACTGCTCAACGTCACTGCTCAACTTATTGAAGTCATTTTTCAACTTAATATATATCTTCTATCTAGTGTCTACCCATCTTTCAATTTCCAGTTCAAGGTCTATCCTTTTTTTTTTAAGACTAGGTTTTGCTATGTTGCCTGGGGTAGTCCCAATCCTGCGGACACAAGCGATTCCCAGCCTCAGCTTCCTAGGTAGCTGTGATTACAGGCGTGTGCCACCACGCCCAGCTATTTTTTGAGACTAGGTCTTGCTATGTTGCCTGGGTTGTCTCAAACCCACGGACTCAGCGATTTCTAGCTGCGGGCTCCCTTCCTAGGCTGGGATTAAAGACATGCGTCACTGTACCTGGCCCCAAAGGTCTATCTTTTTCATAATACTAAGTTTATCATTTTCTTTCTGCAGAAAATTAGTTTAAGTCAAAAGATAACACCTCTTACTATCTATTTCCTTAAAAACTGTTTCTTTTCTGTCCCAGAATATCTCTCTCTTCACACTACTCTATATTGCAAATCAATGTCAAAAGGATTTGATAATCAAATTTAAGTCTTCTTACAGAAATAACTGGGCATCAAAATATAGTAAGTACAATGTATGAATTATATCAACTATGCTTAAATACATGGACTTATTATGATTCTTTAAAAAAAAAAAAAAACCTAACTGGTCACCATCAGAGAATGATTCAATTCATTATTTTTGAAACTAGTAAATAAAGAATTGAAGAATTTATCTTACCTTTATTATATTATGTAATATATAAACTCGTTCATTGGATATAAACAGTATATAAAGAGGAAGTTTTTTTTTTTTTTTAAACTGAAGTATTGTAGCTCACAATGAAGAAGGGATGTTAAAATTGGATCAACTTTTTTTTTTCTTATGAGACTAGGTCTCGCTATGTTGCCTGGGGTAATCTCAAACTGCCAACTCAAGTAATTCCTAGCTTCAGCCTCCCAAGTAGCCTGAATTACAGGTGTGCATCACCGCACCCCACTTTTGGAGCAACATTTTTAAACAACTAATGAATTAGTGGATTTATGCATTGATCATTAACAGAAATTGACATTATTAAATAAAACAGAGGTAGGCATTGTCTGCCTCGTGATGAAAACATCTATCACATGAAGCATACTTGCCAAAGAAAATGCTCTTAGAAGGATTAGATCTCTAGATCTGGATCAAATATCAAATTTAAGGAAAATACAAAGGAACATGTCAAACACCACAAGGAAAATGCAGAGAAAAGAGTCTGGTCTGTGGGACTTTCTATAGGAGAACTGATGCAGTTACTTCAACAAGTAAAACTGTATGGAGAAACAAAAGAGGAAGTTATGGATGAAAAGAGTCTTAAGAGACAAATCAACTGTTTTCAATGTATGGAACTTTGGATCCTGACTGAAAGAAACACATGATCAGGAAAAAACCCAACAAATCACTAATGGCATTTATGAAACAATTAGAAATCTGAATATAGGCCAGATAACTGATATTAAGAAATTGCTAGTTTGGTGTAATGTTATTGTGTTTACGTTTTAAAAAGAAGCACTTGTATTTAGAAGTCATATCAGAATATGGGTATGTATTAACTTATTATGAATTGATAATTGTTGAAACTAAGTGATAATAACAGGAGACGTCATTATATCATCTATTTTTGTGTTTATTTGAATTTTCCCAAAATAAAAGGCTAAAAAGCCAACCACAATGGAGACTTGAATAACAGGAAAAATGATTATGAAAAAAATGAAAAAAATTTTTAAAAGGTCATATAACTGAAACAATCTTGGGAAGTAGTAAGAGTATTTCTCTTTTTGAGTTCCCTCATACTAATTCATGAAATTTCATTTAGATGTATTTCACAGCATTTTAAAAAATATTTCCCCCAAAACTTCTCATATATTTAAACAAGACTCTAAATAATCTTAATATTCAAAAACAAACGGTGTTTATTTCATGGAATCTGTGTTAAGATAAGAAACCCTTCTAAGTGTCTTTATTGTTTTATCTTTTGGTGGCTGAACTGTAGAAGAGCTCCTCCAGTCCTAAGTGCAAGAAAGGGTTTTGGACATAACAAGAAGCAAGAGTGTGCCTGTGCCCATGTGTGTTAGGGGGGGTGAGGCAGGCTTGTGGAGGAATTGGGGTGTGAATTTGTGTACCTAACCTCATAGGATGAAACAATTATCCCCGATAGTAAGCTTTATAAAGGAAATACCTTTGAGCTTTTTATGCCTAACAGAGTTCACTTAGGATTAAGTGAACTTAGGGTCACTTCAGCAAGAGTTAAGAGCACACAGTCAATTTGTAAATTACTTCCTTTCCTAAATGCCCACCTTTACTCTTGGACAACTATGTCTGTATTTTCATTTCATGGAGTATTAGATTCTAAACAGTTTGGTCAGAAACATGTGACTGGAACACTGAGAAAATTTACAGTCCTTTATCAAGCTATATCTTACAACTCCTGCCACAGATTTCTAAGAAACTCTTAACCAGTGATTATAAAATCCAACTACATAGCAGAGTCTCTTTGGAAGCTTTTAAACGTACAGACCCCAAAACTGAATCAGAACACTGAAAGAGAGCCCCAGCATGGGTTAGAGATTTGAAATATAAATTTCCCAGGTAATTCTGAACAGACGATTTATAGACTAGCATTTGAGAGCCATTGGTTTTAAAGAACTTTCTGGTCTACCAGATAAATGACTATAAAATGCCATATCTATTGACAGAAAATTTAATATAGAAATTAAGGTCAACATGGAGCTTTACAGAAAGAATTCATGCCTTACCCTTGAGGCTCTTGGACAGTCTTGTTTTCTACTTTTTGTTCACATTCTTTTATCATGGAACTTAAAATAACCTGATTAAAAGAAAAAGACTAAGTGAAATATCTTTTATATATGCAATGCTATGGTTTAATCTAAAAATTTAAACTTATTGTTAATTACCATAAACTAACAGGTCAATTAAACATTTCAAGGTTTAGCAGTTACTTTGTTAAAGCAATTCACATTAGGTTGCTAGACAGAAATAGCTTCTAAAATTGTCATTTATATAACAATTCACTTTGATTTTCACTAACCTTCTTTCTTAATCTGATTCCCTTTCTCCCTGCCCTTCCCCCACCATCTAATGTTAAAAGTAAAATTTATATACAGCTATACCTTTAACATGCACGCATAATATGGGGAACAGACATAGTTTTCCAGAAAGAACCTGTTCTATTACACATTCTTTTGTTTTCTCCAAGTTGCAAAAAGCAATATACTGTAATTTAATATCTACAGTAGAGACCAGGCATGGTTCTGTGTCTACTAAGATGCAGCAGGATCTCCACTGGTGTGTCTGAGAGCCAGCAGCGCTCTTGTAAGCACAATGTGTGGTGGAAAGGCTGGAGGAAACCTAGGCTGCTGCTCCAAATGCTGGCAACCACCCAGAAAAGGAACGACCCTCCTGAATATTCCTGGCCCATTTTAATCAGCATATAAATGAACTCTTTCTTGGAACTTAATAAGACAATACTAAAAATTATACGAAAGAGCTAAAGGATATGAACACTTGTAAAAATGACAGTATGTTGGACTTGGCCACACAAGATTTCAGGACTTCTAACAAACTCCTGTAATGAAGACAGAGTATCATTGTTACAGTAACTAACAAAGAGACAAATAGGGAGGAATGTTCCCTTGTAATAGCATCTTTTAAATACATGGAAACACTATACCAATGGTACAGCCATCAGTATAGAAACCATGAACTGTTCAATAAACAGTAACATAAAAATTGGTTATCCATTAGGAAAAAACGTAGCATTACTATACTCACATAATACATAAATCAATTCTACATGGATCAGGAACTTTTCTTTGAAAATACAACCTTGAACATTTCAGAAGAAAGTACAAGAGATTTTTTTTGCGGGGGAAATGATCAATCTATTTGACCACCAAAAATTAAGAACCAGTATTCAGAGATGTTAAAGGTATGAAAAAAGACCTCCCACATGTCAGCAAAAGATATTCATAAAACACAAAACTGCCAAAATACTGTTATCCCAAATAAACAATAAACTTCAAAGAGGTATAAGGAAAAAAACCCAAATGAGAAATGGGCAAAAAACCTAAACAGTTTTTGGTGAAGAACACAACTAGTCAATAACAAAGCATGCTAAGTTTGATAATGAGGAAAATGAAAACAAAAACTATGATGAGATACCATTTTATATCCATCAAATTAAGAAGTTTAAGAATATCAACACTGACAAAGATATGAAGAGGATACAGCACTGTCAAGTCTGTGGTGTTCTTGGTGTGGTGCTGTGATCACTAGCAACCATGGAGACAGTCAGTGGGTTAAGGTGAGGGTTGTGCATGTGATGAGTCAATAGGTGTCAAGTTCAGAGTGAATGTAGACTTTCAGAAGGAAAAAGATAGGGAAAAAGAAGTCTTAGGTTTTGTTTTGTTATATTTAAGAGGGGAGAGTGCACAGTAGGTTAAAAAAATGCTGGTAGAAAAACAGGTTGACCATATATAATAGGAAATAAAGGGTAAATAGAATTTTGGAGGAAACAGGAAGACAAATAGAATGAGTTACGAAGAAATGGAGAAATAAGTAGAAACTTTGTTTCTAAGAAAGTTGATGGGCAGAGATAGCACTGTGTAGCATTTTACAGACTGAAAAAACTGCATGTGCATTACCTTACTAAATTCTAGCATTTCAGTGAAGAGTATTTTATTGCTATTCTAGATAATTAGAGGCGCAAAGATATTAATGCAGATTTCAAAACTAGCAAATCCACAAAACAGTAATGAACTAGGTTAAAAAGATTAAGCACTGCATATCCTAATGAGGTCATAAAGAGGAATGAAAGTCTATAGACAAGATATTAAAACATGAACAAGCACTGGTAAAATCCCAGTGGCTTAGGCATAGGAGACACTCACCTCATGCTCTGGAGAAAGATGTTCCATGTCAGTCCGTAAACATCTGAGACCAGGTAAAAAGTGATTAACCATTAAATCCTCTGAAATGACTTGACAAAATAGTTAAGGAAATTAAAAAAATAACTATTCAGTGGAATAATAGAAAACTGTTTAAATGTTGCTTGTGGCAAGGTGATTGCTTGGAATAAACAACAGGCTTCCCTTGCAATGGACTCAGCTACTTACCAAGAATCTGTTGTGTTTATTCCTACAAACCTCCTTGTCAGTGGTACTCATTAATGTAACATTACACAGTATAATTACATGCTATGTAAACATATGAAATGAGTGTGAAAACTGAAAAATGTAATTCGATTTAGTTAGATGTTTAAATAAATATGAAGGATGAAAAACAAGGAAATTAATGTTTCCAAGACAACTAATTTGAAAGTTTTAGAAAATACTGATGAAGGCCAACTGCTGAAAACAGTCTTCTTTATAGAAACTTAAACTGAAAACCAGAATTATAACTGGGTTTACTCAAGAAAGTTGATGCTTAACTCTAATCAACACACCCACGAAAGAAATTTCTTATAATTAAAAGACTGGCAAGAGAAAATACATTTATGCATTTTAAGTTAAAAGAAGTTACCTTAGGTATATATTTTTTCCTGGTCTCTTGCTTTAACTTTCGCATCAAATTGATCTACTATTTGTCCTACTGAAGTTGATAAGAGAGTTTTTGCTATTGACAATAGGTCAGTAGTGGTTATATTTTCTGGTATGCTGGTGAACTTGACAATGGAAGTAATCAGAGAAGCAGATGAATTTCTCAAGAAAACAATTCAACTTGTTTATTTATGTCAATTCTGATACGAATTGTTTATTGTCAATTCTTACCTCTATTAAACAAGAACTCTTCTTATTATATCAAACTTATGTTAAATTGCTACTAAGCAAGTTTCCCTTGTAAAGATGACTTAATTAGTTTTGGGGAAAATTATAAAGAATTTCACAGAGAAAAAAAATCAATATAATAATTAACTATAGCCCAGAACACACAGTTATAAGTAAAAATTATCAACAAGGTTCCTACAATGAATTACTTATAAATATGATAGTATTAGAAATATAGACGTCATTTGGTTGAATCAAATCCTTGTGGAATGGAAAGGCTACAACCTAGTGGTTATATAAACCTGTTTTCTAGATATGAGGGAGTACTACCAAAATATAACTATGAGATAAAACTAGTTATTATTCTGATCTTGAAAAATATAGGGATGGATCGAGAAGGAGAAGGTAACATTATTTGGAAAGTCATATAACGTTTTTTCTACTCACTGTTTTGGTTGTAACTTTCCCCAAAGGAATAAATCAATTTTTCTTAAGGGTTGGAAACTGAGAGGTGGTCAATGAATGAATCACTGTGTATGATGGCCATAAAACTTTAACAGCAATTGGACATTCACAGTTTCATAAGAGACAGTTTTTAAAAGTTTTAAAATAATTTTAGAATTATCTTTGCATTCCCAAACTATCTCTTCTCCAGGTTAAACATTTCTAATGACAAATACGTTTGTGTTCTATGAGCTTAGAATGCAATAGAGCATCAGAACAGATTTGAATAACGTGATTTTATTAGTGTTCACACCATCCTTTTGACACAAATACAAATTCTGATTCATGCAAAACCAATACTTCCAGTAAATGAAACTATTAAGATGGCTCTTTTCCTTGACTGTATTAGTGTAGAGATTTTTAATCACATTTACTCTAGTAATATTCTACACATATCCAAACATATCATTAGTTATTTCCTTTATATAGACTTCTATGCCTTTTAAAACCTCTGCCCAAGTAAACATTTCAGTTTTACAGAAATTACAAGTCTTGAGCTTTTGATTTTCCTGAAGCAAAGTCCTTTAGAAACCCTTTGTTATATAACATTATAATATGCATTTTCACTTATGTTTTAAAATAATACTTTTACAAAGTCTAGGGAACAAGTATAAACATACCAATTTGGTACGTTTATTTTGATATGTGTATTTCTTTGAAATGCAAACTCTGACATGTCCTTATTACTTTCTTGTAAGGGTCGTCACTTCTCCTTTACTAAAGTTGTCCTTCCTTGCTAATTCAAAATGTTACTTCCTCTTTTTGCTTCCTCTATTTTCTTTTAGTTTTAAATGCCAAGAAGATAAACCAGGAATGATAGTAAGTTCTGCTTTTAGTGGGATTAAATTTATAGAATATATATAGTTGAATCACAAAATTATCAAACTCTTCCCTCTTTATAAAAAAATAAAGCTTCTATCACCCACAGGCAATTTTTAATAGATTTCCAAAATAAAATGTGCAGCCATGCATCCAACTTCAATTGTCAACATTCCTAAAAACACAAGTAGCTCCTTGACTGTTTTATGTTTTTACTTTCTGCATTTGATAATTCAAACAAAAATAAGCTTGAGTCAAGAATCCAGTGCCGATGAGTGTCAGTGTTGTTTTGGAACACATTCATTTTATTGAAAATTACCTGTTTACTTTATTACTTCAAACTGATATCAAACTGATATAAAACAGTATGGAAATACTATAAGTGGTAATCCTAAAATCCTTTGTCCTCTAATTTCTCGTCACTAGAACCCTCTTTCTACTGTCTTTTTCCTATCATAACCATCATTTTCTGGTTATGTTGTTTGACTTATACTTTTCTAGTTCTACTTATATGTTCAGTCTTTTACTCCATTTTCAATCTTTTATTTCCTCTTTCTTGAACTCGCCTGCTCTTTAATGGAAGAGGCTAGATGATGGCATTCACTCTACTCATCTTTACTTCCTTCTTAGTTTTATTTCATGAGTTTGGTACAAGAGACCATTGAAACAGCACAGCCAAAGTTCATTGTTCTAGTCACAGTTTCACTTCTATTTAATAAAAAAAAAACCTGAAGTCACAAACGTCTTTAAGCTTTAGTTAATAATTTATAAACTATAATGGCTAATTTGGGGTACATGAGAGACCATATACCTTCACTGGAGATAAGCCATATGGTGTTATAATTTTTCAGTGAATGATTTCTAGCTGAGAGATTATTCATAGTATTCCACTGGATACAAATGGTAATCATGTATATAAACCCAAATGCTAATACTCTGGATTATCAAAAGTCTCAGCTATAATTTATTTCTTCTACAGTTATCTAATCAGCTAACACAGAGCAACTTTTAGTCAATGTTTTCAAAACTAGAAAAGCAGAGTGGACTTAGAATAATCTTTTAAAATTTATGACATGGTTAGAGCAAAAATGGGGCAAATCAAATTATGATTGCTGCAATTCTTACATAAGTTAGAGAGAACTTTTGCTCCTCAACCCTTAAAAATCATATAAGCAGTCTTGCTTATATGGAAATATATATACATATCAAACAGCAAGGATACAACAACAGGAAAGTGCACTGTAGGCTTCAAAAAGATGAGTAGCAATATCCAGTCTTTTAGAATCCACAATTTGTAAATTGTTCACCAAGGCTAACTTATGCAAATGTGGTAGGACAACTGAAAAAAGAAAAAGAAAATGTTACACTTTTATCTAAACCATGCAGAAGACACACAGTACTCATCAAAAAAACCAATTTACCATTTTTAATTTATAAAATATTACGAGTCTTTTGGCCTTATTGTGATTCAGTTTCCCAGTGTGAAAAATGAAAACCAAAACAAAATATAAAAATGTTTCTTTATACAAATCAGTATAAGCACTGTTATTAAACAAAAGATAAATATGGTATACTTACTCGGTAACAAATCACTTTATAAAACTAGTGTTAGCTTTAGTTTCATATACCACAAGTAGTTGAGTTTTCAAGAAACAACAGAATTAACATCTTATAGACTTATGTAAAATTTCAAAACTACAAATTATTAAAATAATCAACTATTAAAACAGATGTAACAGCTCAAGAAACAGTAACATGGCACACGCCTTGTGCCTAATACTGTATTTTCTAAATACCATTTCCCATTAAAACCAGGGTTCCTTGGAGAAATGGCTCCAGGGGCACTGCTGATCAGAGTTTTTGGTCACATAGCAACTTTTTAGTCTCTTCTTGGTTGGGGAATCCTAAATACTGTAAGCACACACATCTGATGAATGGTAGTGTACTTTTATGCTTGTATTGAGTTTGTATATGTTAAAGTACCAATCTCCTCCTAGAAAAATGTCTACTTCCTTAATTAACTGACATTATTTTTAATCACAACCTTTATGCTTACCATATAGTAAATGGCAAAACCCCCCACAAAACCCTTGTGAACAGTTTATTGAATAACAATAGCCATTTGTAGGAGACTTTCTGACTTATCAAAATCAATATACTTAAGAGTTGTAAAGGCCAGGCACAGTAGCTCGTGCCTGTAAGCTTCAGGCTATGAAATGGCCGTGGCTAGGGATTGCGGTT
>PVHY01016143.1:0-10664 GCA_004024945.1 Uropsilus gracilis | reverse complement strand
AAAGGATCTTCTTAAATCTCAGTAGAAAAAAATTTACTTCAGAATTCAAGATTAATTAATACTTAATTGATAACACCTCAAATGGAGATAAATGGCTAACAATAGTAGTATATTAGAGACTGGGAGGAGAATTAATAATCTAGGTGTGTACAATTCTAAATTGACCTTTGGTGGGCAAGGAAAATGGGAAATTACTCAACATAAGGTTTATCGCAAAAGCCTTTTCTTAAAAGCAGATTGAATAGATTCAAAACTACAAATAAAATGAAGACAAATCAACAGGAAACTATAGATTAAGTAACTTTGAGGCAGATCAACAGCTAAAGTAAAGGGAAACTTGTCCTCGGATCAAATATGAATCAAGGAAGTTAATGTGAAAAGGCAAATTACCACTATATGAAGTCTTCAGTGTAAGGCTTAACATTTAAAAAGACCTCAATAAAGTGAAAAGGTGAAAACTAAAACTACATGGTGATCCAGATAAAACAAATTCTGAAAGGAAATCAAGACCAAAAGTTCCTGTGATAACTAAGAACTGGGTAAGGAAAAAGGCTACGAAAGAACCAATGTTTTCTAGTAGCTGAGAAATGAAGGAAATTTTCAAATCCAAGATGTCACTCCCAGGAAGACTTGCTTCCTTTTTAAACTCCCAGAGGGAATTGCCTAAAATACAGATAGTTAACAATATGGCATTCTTTTTGATATATGCACTCAACTATTAATCTAATTACCATAGGACCGTCCACAGGATAAAGTTTTCAAGGAAAAGGGAAATAAAGTGATTGAATACTAACTATAAGAGAAAAAATACAAAACAAAACCCTATCCTATTCCTGGAGCCAGGAGTCAAGGCTTATTCACCTTGCCTGAAAACAAAAAAAGCTCAGCAAAGTTAGCTGAAGTACTCTTACACAATGAAAAATAGTCTCATGATGAAGTGTTCCTGTAGCCCATGAAGAGCAGATACCATTGACAAACTTTTTGAACAGTATGGTTCAAATCTTGACTTATTTTTTGTTGAAGATTCTGATCGTAAAAGTAATGAGACAACACTAGGCAGGATATGTAGTAACTAGTTTGTGGGGGAGTCCAATTCTGTACTAGAAATCAAACTGATTTATGAAGCCAAACTCATAGTCCTCTTTAAACATGTCAAACTGCTAAAAATAAGCGTACTGAAGTATAACAGTGATAAAGTTCTGGAATAATAATTAGTTGACTTCACCAAAAAAAAAAAAAAAATTGTTGTCATGAAGGCTGAAGTCCAAAGTATAAGATCTAGAAACTAGACAAAAGCTTTCAGCAGATAATCATCAGATCCATTAGCACATCAACAAGCTGTGATTTAAAATAAAATGATGTAGCACAGCAAAATGGCTAAATGGGAGACAAATTTCACAAAATATAAACAGAAAGACAAAAATTTCCTTAACAATGTAATTAAGGGCTTTATATGAGGCAGCAAAGGATTTTGTAGTCACCAGTTAGAATTGTTTCAAAAATAACTTCTAGCGGTGCCTTTGGGTTTATCTTCATATCTTACAGCATATGGATGACTATCCTATAGCTTATAACAAGTAGTAAATAGTAATAAGAACCATCCAGTAGTAGTAACATTGGTCAAGTCACAATAACCAACTTTTTTTCACTTTCAGCTTTCAGTATGCGAGAGAACTGTGGGAAGACTATTTGACACATGAAAAACCCTCAGATTAGTGATATAATTCAGGGGAAAAGAAGAAAATGCAACTTACATTCATCTCGGAACCTTGGTTCTGCATTAGGTCCAACTCTACCAAATGTTTTTATGATCTCTGTATGCAAAGAATACTGGTCTTGATATTGAGGATCTTCCAGGAAAGAAGCCAATTGCATCTTCACTCTTTCCAGCAACTTAAAATTGTATATTGCATAATCATTTTACAGAATATTAAAAACAGAGTAGAGTTATTAAAGAGAAAGATACACGTTAAATATGGTTTGCAGCACTTTCAAATGATTTATAACAACATGACAGTAGAAACCCAGAATTAAAGAACTACTTATCTAGTGCTTTGACTCAGAAAACATTTCATATTGTTTACATTTATTAATTCTTCCAATTTCCCCCCATGTGCCCTCCCCTCATTTTTTTTTGTTATTTGAAAATCAAATATTCCTTAAAAAAATAATTATTTTTAAAAAAGCTCCTTAGTTTTCTCCTAAAAAAAAAAGAATAAGTTAAAAAAAAAATAAAACCCAAATATTCCTTAACAGACCATAAGGACATTAGGAAAGAAATGACAGTATTTAGGGAAAAGGAGGTATGTTTATGATTTTGTATTTAAATTATAGTCTTTTTCCTTCACTACCCTCTTTCTTAAAAGTATAATTTTAAAAACACATCACAGTGTAAGTTACCCAGTTATTCACCTACTCAAAGCAATGAGTCATTAATGACTTATATCTTACTCACATTTCCCTAAAAGACATTTTTATCTTGGGATTTAAGAACATGTTGAAATTCTGCCAAGATTGCAAGCACTGCAGAATGATGGATTTTAATGTTGCTTCACCAGAGAAATATATATGTGAAAAAATAGAAAACATCTTTTCCTATAATTAAGATGTTTAATTTTTATTCTTAAAAAATCCAAATAACAAGGAATTTTTACAAAATAACTTTTCCCTTTTTTGACAGAAAAACCCATTCAATGAAAACCTTTGTTTTCTATTCAAGAGACTAGGTAATAAGTCCACAAATAATTTATTTTCTAATCTATAGAGGTTGTATTTGTATAAGAACATGTCCAATTTGATAAAAAAAGAATGACATCCTGACACTAATTATGAGAAATGGCTTAGAAATGCTACATACAGAGCAGAGCCTAATAGACTTGAGATGAAATCATGGTTTCAGAATCAAAATACACCTCAAGGTACAAACCAAAGCACACTTTTAAAGGGTAAGGGAGATCCTGACGGTCTCTAAAAGTAGACACAACAGAAGGTAATGCAGTGTTGTGCATGCAGGGAGAGGTGCCCAGTCCATAAGAGGGCTCCTTGCTTAAGTAGTTGCTAATGACCCATATGAGCATACAGGTGCCACTGGCCTCCATTTGTGAAAGTGAGTTTCCCTAGATTTCAGACCATATTCCTGAGGTTATCTGACAAAACTGTCTTCAAATGTGTACGAACTGGTAATCAGCAATTTATGGAAACTGCTCAGAAGTCTACTGATAATAGAAGACTCTGGAACTAGATATAGTTTGAAGGATTATTCAGAATTAAAAACAGAGTTGGCTTATACTTAGTTTTCTAATTAAGAAGAAGACTAGAGCTTCCTCAAGAATGTGAAAATATACATTGACAAAACTACCATGCGTTCAAATACAGAGCTCCTCCTCTACTCTATAACTAAGAAATAAATGAAAGATAAGATATTCTCTACCCCTGGGCCCATGTATGATAATATGTTATCATCATCTCAGCAGTACATAAACACAGAAAAATTGCAATCGTGTCCTACCTCTCGCTGAATAACTGTTTCCATAATAGTGCCAAAGGCTGGAATTGTGGCAATCCTGACAGAGCTGTTAGAATTAAAGAAGAAAAAAACTGAAACTTTCCTACAGATGAAAAACTGATTACTATTAAAATGTGTTATTAAAGTAAGTATAGGTAAATACACCGTATTAGCCTCTAGCAAGGACAAAAAAAAAAAAAAAAAGCAGACCAAGAAGAATGCTCAAAAAGACAGGATAACTTAAGGTCGCAGTCTGTGAAACTCACAATTCAGGATCACTGGACAAGGTAACAAGGGCCGGAGCAACCCGCTTGTCAACTAACGCTTCACTCATGCCTCGAAGAGTCAGCTGTAAACCAGTCAACATGCAATAAAAAATGGTTTGGTAAACTGGAATGAGAACTGGGTTAGCTGTGACTGAGGATGGGCAGGCAGACTCACTGGCCTTTCTCGGTTTAGTCACCCACAGGAGACATTAAAATGTTAAGCCTTTGGTTCATGTCATGCCCCTACACTTACTGATAACAACATGTTAGTGAGATTAGCAGAGCATCCCTTCTTGGCCTGGAAGAAATAGTCCATCAGCATGTTTTAAGTTTTGGAAAAGTATTTTTTTCTTTTAAATACTAGACCTCCAAATTAGGCTTCCATTGTAAAAGGTGACTTAAGTAAAAAAAGATACAAGAATACTAACATGACAAGATAAGTAAGCATACTTCACTATACTTGTTTTGAAGAGATAAATATATTCTTCAATTAGTACATAAGCTGATGGTTATTTCTTGACAGGCACATTTTGAAAGGATGCTGAATGTAAAAGGCAGGGATGACACTTACATTTCAGGGTCACTGGAGAGGGTAATGAGAGCAGGAACAACCCTCTGAGCTACCAGAGTTTCATTCACCCCCTTCACCAACAGCTGATTGGTCAGCGCAGGGGGTAGTCACAGGTGATGCATGGAAAGAGCAAACATAGTGCCATGGGAAGAGGAAAGGAACAACCAAGAGAAAGAGAGAAAACACAAAAGCAAAACCAAAATTAGAAGCTAAGCAAATACTGCTACTGGAGTGCTTTATAAAGGCAGAGAATGCTTAGCAAGAAAATAAGCTAAAATATCCTAGCAGTTCACAAAACAGAGTATGTCACCAATTCAGTGGCAGCTTGTACTTTTGGTCAAGCACACTATGTAATTCCATTTTCAATTAAAATACACCTTAAAAGAAAGTTTTACTATTTTTTTTTTTTAAGAAACTGAAAAGAAAACATACTAAGTTTCTGTGCTGAAAGTTCTTAAAGTAACTTAGGACCACCGAGGTAACAAAAAATACAAAAGGACTGTTTTTAAACCCAACTCAAATGGTTAGCAGCACTAAATAGCTTCTGGCAAGTTCTATAGCAAGTAAATTTAAAAACCACATAGAACAGTTTCCAACCTTTTACAAGTTTTCTTTTTTGTGGCACAGAAACATAAGGTAGCCTAGTGAAAAGTTACTATTCATGGGAATCAGATTTGGGTTCAGATACAGTTCTCTACATAGCTGAGTGGCCTTACATATACTACATTATTATTTGAAGCTCAGTTTTCTCATCTGAAAATGGTGATATCATTATCTACCCAAAAGAATTGTTGCACTGCTAATTTGCACATACTATACTTAAATATTGCATGTGACAAAGACTAGGCATTCATGAAATGGGGGTTTAAATTTTTTTTTTTTTTTGAGGCTAGGTCTTGGTATTTTTGCCCGTGGAACCGCAGGCTCTCATTGCCCAGGGTACCACAGACTCAAGCAATCCCCAGCCTCAGCTTCCCAGGTAGCTGGGATTACGGGTTCGCACCACCACGCCCAGCTATTTTTTTGAAACTAGGTTTCAGTACGGGCCCCAGGTGGGACTTGAACCGCAATTCCTAGCCCTGGCCACTTCATAGGCTGAAGCTTACAGGCATGAGCCACCATGCCCGGCCCATGGGGGTTTAATATTATGACTGTTCCAAGGATGTAAGGTTTGTGTCCCATACTTAAAAAAAATATATTATTTAATTAGGCATTTTTTGGAGTTGAGTTAAATATTAAACATTTACAAATAGCTCTTTGTTTTACATTTCTCCAAAAGCTCTACTACATTTAAAAGTAAATGCAATGAGCATAAAAGATCTTTTTAATTGACCAAAAAAATAAAAAGCAATTCATCCAGTTAAGTCACCCTAAATTATAGAATAAGAGGACAATATTGAATCTTGTTTTTAATAATACTACTGAATTTTATGACATTCTAAAACAACATTCTAAACAACATTCTAAAATTTATGGCCTCAATTTCAGGATGTAAGTATAGATGAATACTAAGTGCGACCAGTTTATTTACCTTATAATGCAACTAGCTCATGAAAGACAGGCGATATCATGGATTTTTAGTGGTAAAAATCTAACACTGAGCACATATGGTAACACACTCCTCTACAACACACCAGACAGCATACCTCACTTTGGGTAAAGGTTCTTGGTTCTGCAATAATCTGTTATCAGTTAACAACTGACTCATTTTAGATAATGGATAATTAGGTAGGACTAAAACGACAGAAGAAATTTTGTTAATACCTTAAACATTATAGGTATCAGGTAGAAAGCAAAAGGACAAGTAAATTCTAATGCTGCTGATAAAACTTTCTTTCCTGTATCACTTTAAAAATCAAATAACTTAGATTTGAATCAGCGGAGTCCGCTTTCTTGTGTCAACCAAAAGTATTAAAGGAAAAATCAGGGCAATGTAGGGGACAATTTAGTTTTTCATTGTTCAGTGACTTTTAAGTTTAATTTCTTCATTTATTTAGAAAACCAGGAAGTAAAACTAAAGAGTTATCAATTGTATACTTTACATGCAATCTATATCTGATGAAGTAAGCATAATTATAAATCTTAACAGAAGAAGAAATTGAGCCTAAAGGAAATTAAGTAGCTTGTCCAGGTTTTTAGAATCAGTAAAAAGTAGAGCTAGAAAATGGACTTGATCACTTTTTGGTGTTCTAAGATCAAAAGTAGAAAATGGACTCAATCACACCTGCCTTAAAAATCCATGCCTTCTTTAAGATATGGTCTAACGCTAATGATTTAGTTCCTTATGAGTGATATAAGAAATCAAAATGTGAATTTCTTTTCTGCACTTTTTAGGAAATCCATTATGGGACAACTAGGAGTCATGCTATATCTTAATCAATTTCAGTACCAATTTGCTACTTAAAAATATATATATATATATTATGACAATAATATGATTGACTGGATTTCTCCTTGAAGACTAATACCTAGATTTAGTGTTCATTTTCACTAAGTATTTCATGTTAACGGTAAATAATTTCTCATATTCTCATCAGTATCTGGTCTCATATTAAAATTTAAAATTTTTTATCTTAAATGATATTTTTTTGTTTTAATTTTTATGTTTAAATTTCAATTCAATTTGATGATTTTGGGAGAAAGAATAATTATGAATTATAAAAGCAATATAAATTTTTTAATGAAGCATACTTATTCTTCAAATATGGTTTCATTCTAAATAAAAGTCAGGGAAAAGTAGTAATTTTAATTTTTCTTCCTGATGATTTTAACAGACACCCTCAGTGAAAGTTTATCATGAATAAATTTGAAAATATATGAAAGTGCCTGAAATCAGTCAGCAATTCACATAACCAAGATGAGAGAACAAGGAAAGCTGCTTAAGCATTAGGTATAGTTTCCAGACAAGCACTAACAGCAAACATAGAAACCAAAACCAGACAAAGCCATACATGTAAGAAAAAAGGAGGAAAAAACCCAAAAACAAAGAAAAAGGGAGTATGCGTCATTTTATTTCAATTATTTTCACTTATATGGTATGTTTCACCAGTTCATATATACATTTTAGAAATAAAAAGTTTAAGAGAAAGTAATAGATTCTAAAGTCTTTACAGAATAAAATCCTATGAAGAAAGCATATTAAAGAAATAGCTCTTCAATTAGAATTTTTTTTCTTTCATGGGGAGAGGAAGAGGGCTAAAGATTTTCATCTTTCATAATAATGCCCCTTTTTCAGCACATTGAATAATTAAAACTTCTTTACACCTGGATGAAACTTGTACTAGATATTAAACCAAACTTATAATTTGGCATTTCCTGTGAAAAAGGAGAGTTGCTTAAAATTTTTTTTCCCAATCAAACATAGAATTCAAGACTTGTCAACTTCCTGATAACATTAGAATTTTCTTTAGATCTAACAAATTTATATTTATTTAAGAGGTTTAGGAAATATGTATTTTAAACATACCAATACCCAATCCTTCTGACTGTAATTTTTCTCAAATTATGGAAAAATTCTGAAAATCACGAAGGACAGAATGATTCAATTCTTCATATGGAAATAAATTTTTTACAATATTTTAAGAGCCACATTCATATTACTAACAATTTTAGTTTTGACTAAGTAGGTTTCCTAAGCCATTATTTTATCTTATGAATAGCATAGATTAAAAAACAAACAAACCAACAATGATATTACTGATCTTTATTATGCTCTTATTATGCGCCAACACTGTTTTAATGGAGTTGTAAGTATTTATTCATTTAATACTAACCAAATCCTTTGTGATACTTATTATTATCTTCATTTTGTAGATGAGCAAACTTAGGTATAGACAAGTTCAAAACTGTCCAAGTAATTTATTAAGCCATTGAGTAGCAGAGATGGACAGTGAACTAATCTGGCTCTTTGGCAAGGGCCTCCTGAAATGAGATACATTCTGCACTAATTGCAGTGCTCTCATACAAATTCTAAAATACATATTGTATGAAAACGTGTAAATATAGCAGCTATAGAAATTTTCTCTACAATGAGTATAAAAGACAGGTATTCCAATTTTCACACTTAGCTTGTATAGGTAATAATTTAAGAAAATCTAGTTGAATTTTATTAACATTTTTCTTTTTTAACTCTAAGGGTAGTGAACTTATAGGGATGCTATTCCAGATATGATATGTGAAGAAATAGTGAAGGCAGAATAATATTTCCATAATTGCAAGAATTTTCTTAGGCTATTCATGAATACAACTGTATTTTATAACTTGAAAGATATGCTATGCTGTTGTAGCTTATTTTAGTAGTCATTTACTTCAGTAAATAAGAAAGTATAATGAGAAAAATTTACATAGACAAGAAATGAAGATATGATTTAAAAGAAAATTTGATAAATGGAACTAACAATGAATAGCATTCAAGGAACCAATAAGGCTAGAAATCATTCGCAAATATGTCAAAGCTAAATATGTCAAAGCTAATTTCTGCCCCATCACACAGTACACAACTGCTCAACATCATAAAATATACATTAACATAGCATAGTATGCAAAGGTTTTTTACTAAAAAAAGTTTCCTATAGACTCTTTCAAAGAAAATCGTAACACAGACAAAAGCAGCATTGTTTACCTACCTCAAACATTCTAGCAGCAGTACACCTCACAAGGGCTGAAGTATGTACAACACCATACCATAAAACAGTTAACAATAACTCATGGTAGGCAGGATTTGCACTGAAAGAAAAAAAACCAACTACTTTTAAATTAAAAGCCTTAGTGCCTTACTGGTATGCTGAAAAATACTTAACTTATAAGATTATTAATAATAAAATTATTGGCAAAACATATGGAATTATTTGTCATGGTTTAATAGGTCACATCTAAAAAGGAAGTCATCTTATAAGGTGATAATCTTTCAAGATATTCAGAAATTACACTTTTAGCTTCTCTAATCATTTGCATTTATAATAGAAAATTCAAATTGTTAAATAACATAAAAGTGAAACATTAAAAAAAAATTAACTTGTTTGAAAAAAGGAGTCAGATGGATAAGACCTCTGTAGCATCTATAAAATTTAGTGAAGCAATAATCCATGTCCTATTTATGCCAACTGGTTGTAACTGAGCAAGTAAGTTCAGCTCAGATCATCTATAGGGCAGGGTAAGTTAGCTCTGAGGCTTATCCAAATATAAGATGGTATTAATAATAAATGCATGAATTTTCAATAAAGGCCGAGCTTTCAGTAAAACTAGTTTAAGCAGTCAGATGATATTACTATGAGAAGGAGCACTAAGCATATCAAATGGGATGAGAAAATAAAGGCAATTAATGAGCTAGTTTGGGGGTTATTTTTCAGTTGGGGAAACAAAATTTCCTTCAAATCTGTACTTGATTTTATTTTTCCAATTGCTTCAAAGAAAATATATATCTGTACCTTTTCTTTACTTCTTTATACTTTTGTGCATACTTTTCTTAATGTAAAAGTATTAAGCGTACAAATAAGCAAAACCAAAACCAAAAAAGCACCTTAAGTCTCAAACCAAGAGTCTTGTTAGAAGTGTCAGTCTTTCCAGACTGAAAGTGTGTACTTTATAAATTCAAATTAATAACTTCAAATAATTTTAAAAACACTATACACTACTGCTTTTACCCTAGTTCCACAAATGAAGCCTTCAGGCTGTCAAGAGGAGCATGAGATAATGAAAGTAGAGTCATTACATCTTCTAAGAATCCAACTAACAGTTTTCGGTCTTCATCCTACAGAGAAAAAAAGATGGTAATAAATTTCTAAGTAATCAAAAAAAAAAAAAAAAACAAACAAAAACAAAACTGAAGCCACCATTGCCTATTTATTAGAAATTAGAAAACCTTATAAAATAAGGAGAAAATATCCTAATTTAGGAGCATTTAAAAAATATTTGTTATACATATCTATGAGGTAGGAGGACAAAGTCTACCACAGCTCTCACAGATTGAGATTGATGCTGTCTTATGTGTTAGTCATTCGCCACAAGAGGTTGCGTTACATTTAAATTTCAATTGAATATTAAGTAAAATAAAAGGTTCAGTCACTTCACTGAAATGGCTACAATTAAAGTGTTCAATATTCTGTGTGATTAGAGATTACCTTACTGGACTGCTCCAGTATAGATTATTTCCATAAACAAATAGCCTTGATTTAGAACATGAAAAGGTCTATTTTTTGCTTAAATTTTATCAACTTTCATTCTCACTAATTTTGGCTGTTGATATAAAAATAATTCTGTTCCTCTAATAGTAGGAATCAATTTCCAAAAAATGTGGTATATATACACAATGGAGTATTATTCA